>WWET01000666.1:525664-552367 GCA_011038615.1 Limnodynastes dumerilii | reverse complement strand
ATATATAGGCTTTTAAGTGTTATTTTATTGTTTTCGTGTGATTTGATAAGAATTACAAATATTTTGATTCAGGTTTGCCGTTTATATACTGATTTTTTCATCAGAACCAACACATCACATATTTTTTATTTATTTATGTAGCGCTGTATATCTTTATTTTTTTTTTAATCAACAAAAACCATTGATTGTGCCTAGTTGGGTATTAATACCTTTGTTTACTCCAGGATTTATATATAAGTATCCAACAAAATGTAAATGAATGATTTACTTAACTACATTGGTTAAGATACAGCTTTATGTAGTATTTTATGCTCGTCAGTGGTAAGAATTCTTAAATGATTCTGTTTAAGTTTTATGATGGTCAAATAGTTAAATGGTTTTAATGCAACTGTGTAGGATTTATATTTTCCCTTCAAATAATTTGCTTTATTCCTATCCTAGACACTGTTATGTTTCTTTTCATAAATGTAATTTGTGGTTCTATAAAGTAATGTTGTTAATTTGCCATAGTAAACTAATATTACATTTCAGATAGTCTACTTTTCAATAAATCTGGCAAAGTTCTGCCCTAAAATAACGGAGTGTTTACAAGGCGTAGTTACAGTAAACTATCATGAGGATTTTTTTAATTGTTTGGAGTAAACACTTAATTGAAAAAGTTGCAAGATCAGGTATGGATTGCTGTCTACTGGGACAAGTGGCAGCGTTTTGTCACGTAGCAACGAGAGTATAGAAACCCAGTCCAGTGCCTTTGTCCAAATTGTTGCAGCTAGATTTATTTTCAAACCGGTAATGTCACAAATCAAGACAAACAAAAGTCCTGCTCTATCTGACCTTTAACTAACGCATAGGAATCGTCCCTTAATACAGCAGTAGGACGTAATATAACACTCATAACAAAAAAAGCAGGCCGGATCTTGGCTTGCCTGTTATGCTCATTTTCTGCTACGGGTAGAGGGAAAATGACCGCAAGTTGCAAATATGCATGCGTCCTTGTGGAGCTTTCACCGAATACTCAAGATCCTTTGTAATCAGCCTACATTACGGACTGAGGACCCTAAAGTCCTGAGAAGCGCCTGGTGGATGTAGCCAGCCCCCTCTATACACAACCCCAGGAACCCTTCATTGACCTTTACTAAAGTCAAACTGGCTTTATGCATTATCTGAAACAGACACCTGGGAGCTGTGTAACAATCCTGCGCTACACACCCAATGCTTCCATTACAATATACAATGACACAAGGGATAGTAAATGCTGTGTTGCAAAGCATTACTTTTTATGCTCTGTGTACAAGGTGCATATTTATCATGTAGACCCCCAATTCTCTCTCATATTAAATGTGACATTTCAAGTGACTTAGCATATAAAACAAAAGATAGTCTTTCAGTGACATGCAACCTTGTGAACTTGTGAAATCCATGAATCTCTATGCATGAGGAGCTATAGGAAAGCTATAAATATTATAATTAGGTAGATATTATTGCTTGAAATGGACTGTTTTCTTGTTGACCAAAGAGAAAACATACAAAACATAAAAATAACAATGTTTTCTGATTCAGAATATTGATACTACTCTATCACTATTATGAGGTTTTTTGAGCAATACATAAAAGTGTGTTGATACTGAGACTAGATTGAGGAGTTTGAATAAATAATTTAGTGGAATTGTGAAAGTCCCAAACCCATTTGAATTAATCCCTGTTAAATATGGGCGTCATTGTGGCTCAAGTGGTTATCACTTCTACCTCAGAGCGCTGAGGTTCAGTTCCTGCACAGGGCCTAATCTGTGTGGAATAAGTGTGTGGGTGTGAGGGTATAAGACTAAGCTGGGGAAGGGACTGATATGAATGACAACTATTCTCTGGTTGCTCTATATAAATGATGATATTAGAAACTTAGACAGTTATTTTATTGTTTATGAAATGCTGAGGCAGTATATGTTATTTGTTAATGGTCGATGTAGTCACTGACTTCTTCTAACATCTGCATCTAAATCGAAAACAGTGTTTGGTACTCCTGGGGCCAGATTTACTAAGCTGCGGGTTTGGAAAAGTGGAGATATTGCCCATAGCAACCAATCAGACTCTAGCTCTCACTTTCCTAGTACATACTAGAGCATGTCAGCTAAAATCTGATTGGTTGCTATGGGCAACATCTCCACTTTTCCAAACCCAAAGCTTAGTAAATCTGGCCCCTGGCCTTTTCACCACAATGTCCTTCCATTTGCTCATACAGAAATCCAGCAACTTAACCAGGGTCGTAAGATCATGATACTGAGACTTGAGCCAGTATCTCCAGCTATTGTACGAGTTTAACTTTTATATAGTTTTGGTAGAATAACATTTTTTTTTTACAAAATAACAACCTGGTTGTAAAGATTACTTACCTAGGGCCTGATCCAGACCTACGCAGCCCGGCGGTAATCCGCTGGACGTAAGCGTAAGATCGGCTGAAAAGCCGGGCGTAAGCGTAAGATCGGCTGAAAAGCCGTGCGTAAGCGTAAGATCGGCTGAAAAGCCGTGCGTATGCGTAAGATCGGCTGAAAAGCCGGGTGTAAGCGTAAGATCGTCTGAAAAGCCGGGCATAAGCGTAAGATCGGCTGATGTTGGCCGGCGTTACTACAGAAACACCCGATCTATGATCTATGTAGTATCACCGTAGTAACGGCTGAGGGGGCGTCCCTCGCCGTTACTACGCTCATATTAGTGTAGGTTGGCGGGGGGAGGTAGTTTAATGTGGGAGGGGTTTGCGGTGTACACTCCTGTGTGAGCGTATTTTCCCTCGCTTAGGCTGGCTGAAGTTAGGGTAGCTTTCAGCCGGCGTAAGCGAGGGAAAATACGCTCGTGCTGGGGGGAGTGTACGCCGATACGCTGTGCTTTACTAAGAACAGCACATCAGCATAGGTCTAGATCAGGCCCCTAGAATCCAACATTCTGGTTTACCGGAGGGAAATCCAGTGTTTTAAATGCACTGTCTGGAAAAGCAGGAGTGTGGAGTCTACTACTTTGTCCACCAAGCTCTATGAACTCATTTAAAGCAAGACATTTTTTGGGGGGCTATGGACACATAATTGTAATATTAATATTGTGTTAAATACATCATCTAAATATGAAACATCTCAAGATAGTCTTCTTTAAATAGAGCCATTAGGAGGGAGCACATTTTTCTATTAATAATTCCCATTGCTAATTATGCAAATCAATAAGAACCTAAGCAATTACCAGTGAAAGCATGTGTTTCTAATGAAAGAGAAGAAAGGGTAATTTTGTCAGTTGATAAAGGATTGGATCTGATCGAGTCTTTCTTGCCTGATGCTTTTGTACTTGTTTGCGTTACTATTTTTGTTCTGTTTTTGCAGAGAGCCGAATGATCCTCGATGCCTTTGCCCAGCAGTGTAGCAGAGTGCTCAGCCTATTGAACTGTGGGGGGAAACTTCTGGACTCCAAGCATTCCCAGTCTCTTGTGTCTTGTGTGAAGCAGGAAAATAACGGTTACAGTGAGAGGTCAGAGCAATGTCAGCTTAGTAAAGCCTTTCACAGCCAACCGTCAGACAAAGCAGACGTAGAAATGCAGTACATGCAAAGAAAGCAACAGACCTCCGCGTTCTTAAGGGTCTTCACGGATTCTCTTCAAAACTACCTATTGGCCGGCAGCTTTCCTGCACGAAATACCTCATCCTCAAGTGACTATAGCCAGTTGACTGGTTTGGATGTTCTTTCGTCTTCTCCAGTGCACACTATGGGTGGGTGGGCATCTCCAGCAACCTCTGAATCACATGGCCACCCATCTTCCTCCACCCTTCCAGAGGAGGAAGATGATGATGAGGAAGGTTACTGCCCAAGATGCCAGGAACTGGAACAAGAGGTTATCTGTCTTCAACAAGAGAATGAGGAGCTCAGGAGAAAGTTAGAAAGTATACCAGGTATGCTAATTTTTAATAAAAAAAAAAGTGTTCCTCTGAGTCAAAGTAAAGATTTGATCAATTACATATTATAAAGGGTTTGGCTGCTTGATAACAATGTTTGCTGCCTTCACCCCTATACTACAAGTCTCACATTCTTACCATTACTGATATTGGATCTGTTTAGACCTACATTCCAAACAGCAATTTCAGCAAACTTGTCATGTGGATGAGACTGAAAAAAATCTATCTGTCTGTCTGTCTGTCTGTCTATCATCAGAAACACTTTAAAAGCTCATTTACAAACTTACATTTATGGGACAGTATTTGAAAACCAGTAATCATTTGGATTTCCTATATTTTACCATGGTGGAGGTATGTACACAAGACATACTGTTTTCACCATCTCAGGAATAACAACAGAAGTTTTTTTATTTTTTATTTAAAGCAATATTTGTATTAGATTCTTTTACTTCTTTTTTAGTATATCTTTTTTATATTTCTTTCCAACTTTCATCCTTTCAAAAATATTTTATTGAATTTTCACATAACAGGAAAGGAAAAAAATCAAACAAACAGTACAACAATAATAAAAATGTGTGAGACCTAACATTCAGTAGAAATACTATAGAAGTACAGATCATGACATTAGAAATGTCTATTAACAATGTAGAACCATACCCTGAAGCCCTGAGAGTTAGCCTGAGTGATAAAACATGGGGCAATAACAGTCATAATCAATAGACAAACAATACAATAAATAAGCTAGAATTGACCCTTTCCTACCTATTTACGGATGTAATCAAGATATCTTATCTTATCTTATCTTTTTAACAGATTTTTTTTTGTTTAAATTACTTTAACAATCCAAAACAGTTTACTACTTTGACCACCTTTTCCTAAATAGGCCTAATGGCCATTAGACTAATTAAAGCTATTGTGCTTCTCTTTTTACATCCATTTTCATGCTTCGTAAATAAACCCTGATGAGATCTGTCAGAATAACTTGGCTCCTTAATATTTGTGTATCGGACTGGCACTACTATTGATCACACCTAGGTGTGGTTGCCAGGGGAGACAGTGTCTATGAGGATGAAAAACTTTACTTGTGCACAAGCATTTGTTGTCACCCAGTTTAGAATTTCACCATATGCCTTAGCACAGATAGCTCTGGTGGTCATCCTGAACCCATTGACCATAATGGTGGGGTATTTTTTGCCTTTTAGCTCAATTCATTTTGCCAATAATATTGAATAACAGATAATTTTCTGGATTTGTTATTTTGTGTTTTATTTATTATACCGGTTCCATGTAGATTTTCTACACATTTTTTCCCATGATGCAGATCAAAGCTATAAGCTAAGGCAATGTTGCAGATTCTTATATTGTCCTCTGCTAACACTGTAATGCTCTATTGATCATCAAATGCATAAAGCACATACATTTTTGTCATGTTACCGGGGAAGAAGAGTGTTCGAGGAGGGCTGCAATTTGTACAAATTACAACACATACACTTTCATTTTTTACAATATAGTTGTGTTCCACAAGGCTCATTCTAAACCACTTACCGTTTTATTTACAGATGTGAAAAAAACAATAAAGTACAAAATAGCACCTTGGTTATGAATGTATAAAATAACCATATAGCATAATTTTCCATTCTAGCAGTAGTTAGGTCATAATTTTTGGGTTTTACTTCAAAACGGTTTAGTATGTTTGTAGAATAGATATATAGGGCCGTATTCAGAGATCCGTTTTTGACTAAATTCCCATGCTTTTTTTTAAGGATTGGATCAACTGCGCATCAACTGCACATGCGTAGTAACTTTTATACGCCATCAACGTAGAAGATAAGCGCGGAAATGCCTAAGGGGTGGACTTGTGAATCGGGTGTGAAACAATCCGCACCTAAGTCCGATGGAAATATATGCACCGTAGGATTAGCATAGAAATGGGCGGGGGGAAGCATTTAGATGATAGAAAGTGGGCGCGCTTACAGTTATAGGGCCGCAAATATACGCACCGAAGACACATAAGGTCGGAAGTGAGTGCAGCTAGTTAGGGCAAGTCAATGCAGGTCTAAGTCTACGTCCGCACGGAGAAAGCAAGGGGGGTGATTGGGATTTTGGTGGGTGTAACTTGCTCCGTAGGGGCGTATATTTGTGGTCCGATCGCAAGACGGATCTCTGAATACGGCCCCATGTGATCAGAGCAAAAGGTAGACAGGTAGATCAGTAATGATTATGACATTGTGACAGATATATTTTGGACTCATGTCCACTCTGTTGATCTGGTTAATTGATGACTGATATTTTAATCAATTAAGATAAACCTTATATCAAATCAGAGATTTACAGTCTTATGTCATCCTGTTTCGATCTATAAGTGAATGCCAGATTTTTCTATTACCTAAAGTAGAGTGGCAAATTTATTGCGTTCGAGTTAGTTACAGTTATCAATTGATTATTATAGAATTATTTTCAATGTGTACTTAAGAAGTACTCAAAGAAAACATGACACTGTTCTCTATAAGTTGATTCTAAGTATTTCTAACAAAGCTGACAATATTATCAGTATTATAAGAAAGAATTTATATAGTGCATAAAAGCTTTATCCTTATTATCAAGATTATTATTATTATTATTAATAATATTAGTGGACCGTATCAACTGTTAAAAGTGAGATAGGTGCGGACAAATACCTAACTGTGCAATGTCCGTACAATGCCTCTCACCGCCCTCCCCGGCTAATCTAAGTCCCTCCCCCCTTCCACTTCTTCCTTTGCTCCTTTAAGTTGGTCCTGTTGCGGTAAGGTTGAGGCTTAGTATTACGTTTTGTATCACTTGAGAATCTGATCCATTTTATAGTGTTACAGTGTACAAAAGCTTTCCCGAACCCTTTTCGGAAACCGCAGCACATTCCCCGCTGTTTTTACTTATTTTTAACCTGTGTGTGGTTTAAAATGAAAAGATATTTGCAGTAGCTAGGTGTCCTGTGGATTTCTTTCCCCATCTGGAGAATAAAATAAAGAAGGATTTCCCAAAGGAACACCATAACAGTGCATCCCAGAAAAAGACATCAAAACCAATAAAATCAAATGTGAGTCATTTGATTTTTGCGGTTGGGATTCTACAGAGTGTTTCATTTAATGCACAAGGAAGAGGGCGTTTGTTTCTATATTGTCTTAAACATATTGGTGAGAGAAGGATTTGACCGAAAAGGAAAGATCTTTCGATACAAAGAAACAAGACAAGAAAAATGTGAGTGTACTATCCTCTTATTCCTGTTTACTTATAGAAGGGTTTTCACTATTAGACTGTTCCTTCTCTCCCATTTCTGACCATACTTTCTCCATTTGACGGTGAAGGGGAGAATGTGTGAATCTAAGGACCGTAGAGGGACGCACTTTAAAGATTGTACCGGATGGTGCAATAAAAACTTCAGTCACCAAGTTTTCTTTCGATGAGGCTGATCCAGACCTACGGCCAAATGTGTAAGAATGGCATTTCTGGCGTTCTGCGCATGCGCCGGGCAGATGTTGCCCGACGTAATCGATTTATCAGCGAGCCCTGGATTGGGCGTCCATAATTAAAGCGTAGTTATGGCCATTTTGTAATTATATTTTTTTTTATTCTTTTTTTATACTTTTTATTTGTATATATTGCTTTAACTTTTTATACTATATTTTTTAATATGTATTTTTTCATTTGATCTTTAGCTCTGTCTTTGTATAATATGTCAATATATGATATTTGGCTGATGTTTGTGTAGTGTACAGCATTGACAGATTTGTCAGAACAATGACAAATCAGTCCAAAAACACACAGAATCCTTGAATGACTCGACCACCGCTCACCTGATCTTCTTATGATAGGTGTCCTCGCTCTGGGAACATTGGTCAGATTAAAACCTCTGCGCATTTTACATAAACACAGAGATCTGGCCGTTCACACGGAAGAGGGAAGTGAACTCATCGGTCACTTGCCTCTTATGTGGATTTGTCAGCAGTTACTCTGCCATAACCCTGCCTTACGTCACCTGTGCAGATCAGTGGTAAATGCAACCACTGATCCGCATGGAACTGGTAAACCCAGCCCCAACTGTGAAATTAACTGCTCCCCCGTCCATAGTCCACAGCCCACATCTTTACACCTGGAAGTCCATTGCGGAATATCTGGCATGCCATAAAATCTCCCAACTTCCGCAAACAGCTAGCGAAAGTTGGGTGACGTTCTTAAATGTGAATCTGGTCCGTTATGTTAGTAGCTGGGAAAATTGCATAGCAACTGCTTAATATTGTAACAATATCTACATATTGTGAAAAGCTTTTCATATTGTGCATCTCTTCAAAGAACAAATCTATTCTGTTAATATAGCTCAGTATATTAGCATATGCCTCTTTAATTAGTAATGCAATGTTTTATAGTTATTCAGAGGCATTTGTAATGTCTGTACAATTTAAATATTTATGGAAGATATGACCTAAATGACAGTATAAATGTAATGTCCTAGAGATAACTTGACTTTCCTGCAGTCCCACTTGATGAATTATTGATATTGTTTGTGAATCTCTTGGTGGTCTTACGAGAAACCTCCACTTCTCTGGAACCATAGAAATGTGCCACTAAGGTCAGATTTAAGAGTGACTTAAACTACATGGCTCCATCTGAAAACATTAACCATCTGGAAAGGATCTCATTTACTTCATAATGACCTCATTTGCATTTGCATTAGAAAAGACGAAAAAAAATAAAAGAAGGCATTTAATGGGATAAAAAAAAAATGTTCAGCATCACACCCTCTGCTTTAATGAATACAGCAATAGATTATTGCATTTAGACTTTTTATGAGAACAATGGACGCAGCAAGAGGAATGAAAAGCAGTGTTTTGTGTCAGAACTTAATGCCTTATAAAGTTTGTTGGTTCAGATGTTAATGAACAACTTTGGTAACACTGTGTATGTAACTGAATTATCTCTTGCAGTGCCCTGCCAGACTGTATTAGACTATTTGAAGACCGTACTTCACCATCACAACCAGCTCATTATACCACAATTAATAGAACAACCCACAGAGGTAATGCAGCCGGCAATCTTCCACTGTACTGTATGCTGTGAATAATGTAACATAGTCTGCATAGTATGTAAGTGCATTTGAATGTTGAGATATTTCTTTTTTCCAGAAAAAACAGCCATTTTCATTCTTTTATTTGAATGCATGATCACCACTGCCACAAGATGCTTCAGAGTCATCTGAGACCGCATTGTGAGTTTTGATTTTTGGAAGGCTAATTTTTGCAAGCAGTGCTCTCGCGATGTCTCGTCAGTGTGTATTGACACCCAATCTTCACTGACCTTTCTGCGTAGGACCACCTTTGTGGCCTTTCATAATGTTGCAGCAGAGAGATATGGAAACAGAGAGCAGTGTGTGCGGGGACATGATTATGCAGGTCAAGGCTACAATCATTGCACATGGTGCCTGATGATTTCCAATCCTGGAACAGCAGTTATTCTGCAGATGCACAGAGCGATTGTGGTCATGTTACATGTGTGTTGCATGGAGGAGGAGTGGAGTACCCCCTGCCATCTGGAGACCTTTTATCTTACCTGTACATCATAGGCTGAAGTCCTCTTTTCTTGGCTTTGTTAGTTTGTACTTATTATATACTGTTTACATTTCTGTATGCGTGCAGTCATCTCAGGAGCGATTGTAACATAGGGCTGGATCCAGGCTTACAAAAAAGGGGGCACCTTTTTATACAAGTGCAAGTACCGCAACTCCTGACCCCTTGTTTACAGCAGCTGAGCACAAGGGGGCGAGTGTAGGGATGGTAATTTTACAGCACACACACACACACACACACACACACACACACCCCTCTCCAGACTTCCAATCCATCCCCATTATAAGTGAGAATGGATTAGTTAGGATTCAGGGCCCTGATTCTCAAATAGGGTTGGAAGGAAACTTACGCAAGCCTCTTGTCTAAGTCCCCTTGACATGTTATGTTGGCACATGCACGCGCCAGATGTTACGTGTCATAAGTCCTTGACATAATTTACGTGAAAGGGGCCAACCCTTCGCATCTGCATGTTGAAACCCCACCACACAAGGTTTAGGCATGCTAATGAAGGGCCGGGGTGGGGAGATGCAGTTCCACACGGATCTTGGTCCGTGCAGACACAGATCAGTGCAGTAAAGTTAAGGTAGGGTTCTGGACACTGCGTAAGATGGAGGAGAGTGCCAGGGGCAGGCACTCCTCTCCTCCATGCTTAATGACAGGAATATAAGTCGCACGGAGCTCTGAATCTGGTCCCTGGTCACTATGCTCTGAGTGAGGGGAGTGGTCTCTCGTGTGTTGGATCCAATTCCGAATACAGCACCACCAGAAGTCTGGATTCAGTTCACTGTAAAGATAGACATTTAATTAATCAAAAGTCATAGTGCAAAGTATCCAGCACTCACAGAACTTTGATTGAAGGTTCCCTGATATGATAATTGCACACTATATTGAACACTATATCTTATGCATTGCTTTCATGGCTAGCCACAGGTTTTCCCAAGTCCCAGAAGACTGCGGATACATTATGATTAGTGCAGACAGTAGTCTTTGTCTTCAGTCATTGTTTAGTTAGATACTTAAGTTGATCGGGGAGGGAAAGTGAAGATGTGTATGCATAGAAGTAAACATAGGCTACTGCAGTTATAATTCATCTGTGTGTAGTAACAATGCTGTAATCCAGCCAGACCAGCACACTTACAGCTTTATATTGTTCTTATTTATCTGCTGAATTTTCCTTTGTCAAGTTTGTTATATTGGACATAAAGTGTAAAATGTTATTTTGTGGTGCTTGTAAGAAGATCATAGATTACCTGAATAATCTGGAATGCAGGGCCAGATTCACATTTATGACATTCACAGAAATGGTACGTAGATAGCGTAAATAAGATACTACACATGCGTAGCAGCTCAATTCTTAAAACAACGTATGTAAGACGAAAACTGCGCAACTGAATCCGGACCGCAATCAGTTCTAAATGACAGATAAAAGCAATGATAAAGTTTAACTTTTCTCATGAGATTAGGCTGTGGGACTTGCAGGGTCAGGGCTGAAGAAGGGGAAGGTTAGGGTTAAAGGTAGGATAATCTAAAAACACTTACCTTTTAGTGGATGACAGGAGTCACATCACTGCCACGTTCTACAATGGAGACTGACGGCAATTCAGCTGTAGTACGAGGGTCTTTTGCGTCGTAGCTAATGTTGGCTGTATTATATAAGACAGGATAAATAATAAATAGAATAAATGTATTTTGGCGCGTCCAGACTGCCAAATATGTTCATTTCGACAACCTTGGTTAGGGTTAGGGAATTTGGTTAATTGTAATGCCGAACAAACATGTTTTCATGACAATATATGATTAGACGAATCCGCGGCATGTTCACTGTTGGAAATTAGATAATCGGAGCGACAAAGCACATCCTTTGAAGTGTAATGCTGACGGTACACAGGAAAGTAATATGACTGATCAAGTATGCTCAGGTGATTAGAGCCATTTTCTTGCATTTTGTCAGTGTTTGGGGAATCGGGCATGTACTTATAACAATGATTGCATAGTATATATCACGGACTGACTTGGGCGGGTATCCACTCTGGGTTCCCAGGGACGTGATAGTGGTGATTCAGTGAGGTAGGGGAAGCTTGAAGCCTTAATATAGGATTTACTTATTAGTTAGGCTTGACCAGATAGATATGGAGAAATACTATGCAGTCTGTTGAACAGGAACAATATACTGCAGTCTGTTCTCTGCTGGTAAGAGTAATCAGGCTGATTGCTGCAGCTGAGCAGCAAGCTGCAAGCTGAAGCCTGAAATAAGAAGCAAGACAGGATCCAGGCACCCTGAATGAACAAGTTGTTCTGGCACTGAGGACTCAGTGCTCTGGGTTTAAATAGACAGGTCATGTGCTTCTCCTGGCTTGCTGCTGCACATCATGGGTTTCTCCTAGCTTGTTCCTGGTTGGCTGCTGTAGATCATGTGCACAGATCCAATATGGCAGCACCCATGCACTGGAGGACAGCAGCGTTTGGTGCCAGCAATATACAGGAAAGCATGCGGGGGGCATCATGGATGGAGCTGCCACTACTGAGAGTGGTACCTCCCTGGAGGCAGAGAGTGGGCACGCCTGGAGAGAGACGCTGACAGGCGGCTCTTGACGCTGTAAGTCCTGCATTTTGTGACAGTGTATGGCTAAATTTACTTTCACTTTGAGATCCTATGGGATGCAAACCATAATAATTATTATTGGTAAACTGATTTAATGTGGTGTTGAGTAAAGAAATCCAAAACAAGTAAAAAGATTTTATTTCCTAAAGTGAAGTATTTACATTGCATTTTCCAAATGTGTTGTCCATAAAACACTGCTTATCTCTATGACAAACTGGAGAGTTTAGATACGTCCTTTCTATGTTCTACAGAGTCTTTAGAACACACAGAGCTGTCAATGTTCTGCTGAATGCACACTGTCCAATTAACCATATAAAATACCTGGTTTCACCACTGGGTATGGCAATTGGATGGTGTGTATGGTGCATTTTGCATATAATATTGCATTACCTATATGTCATATTAGACAGGCTGCCGATGCAAGATGATATATTGGTACGATTGTCCTGTAGCCGTTTTCTGTGTTTTTGTCCTTGCAGCACCTTCTTCCTGAGACATCAGCTCGTGTGTGTATGCATTCCAGTTTGTAAAACCACATACAGGCAGCCGAAACATCATTAATAACAAGCATATTGAATTTATCATTATGCTAAGATTGCTATTTCTAGTTTACAGGTTAGAACGCTGATCACTGCTACAGAATCAGGGGCAAAAATTATTTTAAACAGCACTATTGTTTACATGGGACACAACAGACTGATGATAGACCAGTGATAGTGAGGGCAAAGAAGTGCCTTTGGCATTCCTAACTTCATCCCTCACCCCTCACCCATGCCTAGCTACTAGAGTTTCCCAGGACAGTGCAGTTAAAGTAATGTTTAGATCCATGAAAATAACAAATTTTACCTATTTTTCTTATAGACTTCTCCTGTGTTGTCATTGCAATCCCAAAGGGAACAGCATTTATTTATTAACAGGTTTTTATATAGCGCTATCAGATTACATAGTATTTACAGAGAATATTTCACAATTACATCAGTCCCTGCCCCATTAGAGCTATATACTAAGCTCCCTAACACATACATACATTAGAGTTGATTTATTCAGCAGTTAACCTGCCAGCATGTGTTTGGAGTGTGGGAGGAAACCAGAGCACCCCCATGCAGACACAGGGAGAACATACAAACTCCACACAGATAAGTTCTAGTCCAGGAATCAAACTCATGACCCCAGTGCTGTGAGACACAAGTGCTACTCACTGAGCCACTGTGCTGCAGGTCACACTTCACTGCCATTCTTAAATATTGGTTATTATAACTATGTAGATTTAATGAACCGTAGTCATAGATCAGAGTGAGTTAGGTGCGGACAGATCCGCACCTAACTCACCTGTCCTGCCCCTAACCCCCCCCATTTCTAGGTACCTTATGGAATTTACGAGTGCCATAGGGCTACCTTATCTGTCCGTGAAATGTCCGCATGGACATTGCCTTTCCCAGCCTCCCCCACTCTCCCTGGTTAATCTAAATCCCTGCCCCCTCCCACTTCTATCTAAGCACACCCCGAGGTGGCATTATGCCTCGGGTGTCTTTAAAGACCACACGGTGGCAATCTATGTAACTAACTGGTATGTAGATTGCGTAAATTACCTACTTTGCATGCAGGTCATTTACTTAAGATCCGCACCTAAGAATCTTCCCTGGGCTATTTCCTTATAGACAAGGGCACACTTTTCCTGGGTTACACAAAGCACTACATTATAGCCAACCTGATCCTCTGTAAGTTCTGGAACATGTAAAAGGAAAGTAACAGGTTATTGCCAGTGAGAGCATTAGGGCTGTCTACATTGACAGGTATTGTGTCCTAAAACCACTGTAGCAAATCCCTAGACTTATAGAAAATGTTCTCTTGATCTTGTCCCCTCAGCTTTCTCTTTAGGAAACTAGATCTTGTGTAAGAACAGCATACAGGTGAGGTTAGATTTGGTACAAAAGACTAATGCTGGGCACACACTACACTTTTTTCAAAAGATAATTGTTCCAATCAAAGGATTACACAACCGATTCACACGATATCGTTAAAGTTTTAGGCATGCACGATCAAACGATATTGTGTGAATCGGTCCTGTAATCGTTTAAACAGATTTTATATACAGCTTAATTTGCCAGATGAACGATGCATTGGCAGAAAAAATCATGGGAGCCAGTCGTTAGAAAAATCGTTAAAGAGATTGGATCGTTAGAAACAAAGTGTAGTGTGTGCCCAGCTTTAGTGGAATGATTGCTATCTCATAAGCTGCTTGCGCACTGAACAGTAAATCATAGGAAAGTTTGTGCTTTTTGGTACACGAGTGTGTACAGGTCAAAATCTTTTCGTACTGTAACATTGTATGAGGCTTGCTGATACCATCTGTCTTGTTCTGAAAAATTGTATTTGCTGTCAAATGTGTACATGTTTTTGATATGATTGATGATAGCTTCTACAGAGAAGCAATATCTACTGTACGAAGAAAGATTAATTGCATGAACAATATCAGTGTGTTCTGTGAAATTAGTTTAAGTTTTGTTATATTGTAAGCTATACATTACTCAACCCAATATGTTTGCAAAGTTTACAGTAGGATTTAGTTAGACATTTTACTAGAAGAAAATAATATAAAGTACTGAACAGTCATCACTGCTGAGCTAAGCTACCTTTCTCATCAGTTCAACACTTTAATTTGGCCACTCATATCCAAACAATTACATGTATTCACAACTTCCCGTAATGCAAGTCTCCCTCAAAGATTTCCTATATGGTTATCTCCCATAAAGAACTTAGCAGTTCATTGTGATGTTTCTGTTTCAATACCAGCTTTCAGCATTGACTAGAAAAATGTCTGCAATAGAGTGATGAAAAGATTTTATTGAATTCATCAACAAATCTTTGGTACGCTTCATAACAACCAAAATCTAATTCCCCACCTCCAAAATAAGCTTGGATCCTCTTGAGGAGGGATAAATGGCTCCCACCACATTTATGTTTGTTTTCTGAAATGTCTTCTAAAGTAGAGAAACTGCAAAGATTCCATGTGACTTACAAACTGAGACAAATGCTTGCGTACTGTGTATAATAAATTGGTGCTTCTGGGCTGGATCCAGACTTAAGTAAGTGCTTAATCTTAGTTACTCCTGGGCTAAACCATGTTGATAGCAGGGGAGTCATATTTCATCTGTTGCAGACAGAGTTGAGAGGTGATGTTTCGTATCCCAAGTATAAATAACAGTGTGATAGAAAAGTATCAGTATCTGTGTGTAGTAAGCAATTCAAATATATCTTCCTGCATGCAAAGAATACAATTAACTTGACTCCCCCTGCAATCAACATGGTTTAGCCCAGGAGTAACTAATTTCAAGCACTTACTTGCTGTTTTCTTTAAACAGTTTTATTAGTCATATTTGTACACATGATATTGGTCTTTTTAAAATTGATTGAGCATTATTTTTATATGTTTATAAGAATTATGATACATTTTAAAGTGTGATTTTTATTGATAACACTTTTACCTTTAATATTAAATTTTTTTTACCTTCCAAAAGCTTTTCTTAATTGCCTCAAGTATTAGCTATTATAACAGGTCATGAATGGCTGTGTGATTTCTGTGATTTTCCATTTTATGTAATGGTTTGAACAAAATACTAGCTTAGCTATTTATTTTTACAATTCAGCAAAATCCCTTCAAATCCTGTCTGTGTCATTTCTTGGGTTCTAAGTCTCTGATTTTAAATTGACATGAAGCCTGCATTTTTTATATCTATTTTACTATTATGCAGTTCTAGATCTATTTGTGTCTTTTCTCACCATAGTACCCCTTTTATAGATTACATTTTCCTTGTGTTAAGAGTCATACATCTAAGCACTCATTCAGTCAGGGTGGTTCCAAGCTATGCATTCTGGGTAAAATAATCTGCAGCATTAAATCCTATCACCCCATCCTTTCCTGTTGTAGTTTAGCCTTCATTGTAATTTACAATATTATCAAAATGGTTCTTTGAAATGGTGGCTGCAAAATGTGATTTGCAAACAAATCTTTTTCGTTCTGTGTTATTGATATGTGACCTCGGTAGCACTATCTGAAATCAAACTAAATGCACGCCCTGTTTCCTTCTAGCCATACATTTAAACTATCCTTTCTTACTGGCGTATGGATTGTCAGATCTATTTCAGCTCAATGAATCTTGTGGTTTGGTGCAAAGCTTCAGCTGATTGATGGTGCAGTAGCTTTCACAAACGTATATATTATATTCTTACATTCAATCAATAAGCAATGCTATAAGCAAGACTGTCAAAGAGGAGAGATTAGCGACAGAATGAGTCCCCTGATGTTTTTTTTTCTCCATTAAGCACTGATGTTCCATGTTGCTCATTTCACTTTCTGTTGTGTAGTATCATTAGCAGAACTGATTCACAGAATTTGTGCTGACTGTTTTGAGAGATGTTCCAAAAAAACAAATACTCTTTTGACTTTCTAAGTCAAGTGACCTAAAACAACAAAATCACTTCAACTAAATGCATTTATGTTCAGTGTATATTTACCTTAAGGTTATATTGACACATATATTTTCCTAATGCATAGCTACTGACTGTTCCTAATTTTTAAGTGCAGTTCTTGGTTATAATCCTGAAGCCCCAAGACTTTCTTTTCTCTGCAGTCTGGTTTTGTTTAGATCTTGGAAACCCCACATGAGCTACGCAAATGGCTAAGCAAGAGCTTCTTACTTTTATTTCTCCCATCAAGTCCTCTTATCCTATGTACATTATCTTTCTTCACAGAAACTGAATTATGTTGTTATTTAGTTATCTGCTAAGCAGGCTAGTAGGTAAGTTATTAGTACCTGTGCCTAGAGAGGACAAGCACCACTTGTTTGATGAAACACGTGAGATCCACACTAGAGCTGTGATACCATGGTAGTATGTGATGGTGGGGCTGATAATGATGATACAGGATACAGGATGGAAGAGTGACGTGTCAGTGAAAGGAGGGAGACTTGCTAAAGTGCAGTGGGGATTGTTGAAGGCTTTGGATTCATTTGCTTGAGCTCGTGGGGGAGATTTCTGGGGTAATCTCTGGTTCTGTTTCATGTCAGAATCCATCTGTTTTACCTTTCACAGAAACGACACTGGAGACCTATTTGTAATCAATACTTGTTCCAGAAATTGCAGTTAGTGTCAGTATGTAAATGACTTGAGAACGTTAGTGTACTAAGGCTTATGTTTTCCAAACAGTAATGGAATTCTTCATTGTGTTTTTATGTATTTCTATTCTAAAGCAGTTGTAAAGGGAATAAATACAAAGAGCATTTCTCTTTAGTTACTGTACATGGAAGAATCACTTTCTTGTGTGTTATTGCACCTTACTCCATATAACAGAACTTTTTTTATTACATATTGGTTATCTTCCCCATTTCTGCATGCTGGACAAATTTTGGGCCAGATTTACTAACTTGTGGTTTTGCAAAAGTGGAGATGTTGTCCGTAGCAACCAATCAGATTCTAGCTGACATTCTGTAGTATGTAATAGAAAAGTGAGAGCTAGAATCTGATTGGTTGCTATGGGCAACATCTCCACTTTTCTATACCCTCAGTTTAGTAAATCTGACCCCTAATGCCTTATATGGTAGTTGACATATTTTGTATGGACATTATAATACTTTCTGCAGTAATTATTTGTAGCCTACACACTGTAGTTTATTCTTTTGTACGTTACATTCCATGTTTTGTGTAAGCTTTGTATACTCCTGTATAGGATAGATGTAGTGTTGTGGCACTCAAGGTGTTGAGACTACAAATCCCACCATGCTTTGCCAGCTATCACTTATGCTTCATTATTATTATTATTATTATTATTATTTGTAAATATTTTTTATTAAAGCATGAAGAAGCAGTAACATGACAATTTCATGACATTACATACTCATTACTCATAGAGTCGATCTCTGTACCTAATGACATCCGTAATAAGGGGTGTGCTTGCACTCCATAAGAACGAGAATACAAAAAGAGGGTGGGGGTAGCCACTTAATTTAGACAGTTTGGGCTGTTAGGCACTTCCGTTCTTACGTTAGCAAACTCCACACAAACATGTGCGCGGAAAGTAAAGGGAGGCCTATGGTGGTGAAAGTCATATAAAATCTGGCAGAACGAGGGGCGAGGGCACTTGCCACTTAGGTGCATAGTTTTGTGAATCCGCGCATGCTTATTTTATACTTAAATCTGAATTAGGCCCAAAATTTACAACAGTGTTTATATGTATAACAGGTCTAAAAAATTGTAAATATGATAACAGTTATACCCTTATTGCTTATTTTAATAATCACTTTTATCACCACAAGTAAAGATCATCCTTTCCATAAGAATTGACGAGGGTTGTCATATTATTATTATTATTATTATTATTATTACTGTTATTTGCTGTTAGAGTTTGCTGGGACTTTCACAACACCTGGACTGTCACAGCTTGACTACTATTGAGCTGTAATTTGTTTAAGAAGTTTATCTTCAAGTTCCTTTTCGGCTGTCTCTATTTCAAATGACAGCCATTTTATATTTTTTTTATGAATGGGTGGGTTAGCAATCGGCATACTCACCCGTTCCTGCGCTGCCTTCCGGACCGTAAGGCTTAGGGGGAGGGTTAGAGTTAGGCTCTGGGGAAGGGAAGGTTAGGGCCATGGAAGAAGGGGTTAAGGTCAGGCTTCAGGGAAGGGAGACTTAAGGTTAGACTGCAGGAAAGGGAGGGTTAGGGTCAGGCTGCAGGGAAGGGAGACTTGGGGTTAGGCTGTGGGGAAGACGGGGTTAGGGTTAGGCTGCTGGGAAGGGAGGGTTAGGGTCAGGCTGTGGAGAAAGGAAGGTTTGGGTTAGGGTAATAGAAGGGGAGGGTTAGGTAAGAATTAGGGAGAGGGTTGGGGATATAATGCTTACTTACCTCTCGGAGCACTGTTTTTCGTAATGCTTACTTACCTCTCGGAGCACTGTTTTTCGTTTTCCCAGCCAGTATGGAACAGGGACTCACACCCATATTCAACATATGTGACAACATCCACAACTTCTGCCACCATGACAGCCTAAGGACCAAATCAGTATGACAAAGATTGAGTCATTTGTGTCACAGAAATCAAAGACAACTGTAAATATATTCCACAGAGCAGCTGTGCAGGGTATGATTAACAGTACCACTGGTACAGGCCTGACCAACCTGTGCTTCTCCAAGTGTTGTGAAACTACGGATCCCTGCATGCTTTGGCTTATGCTCTTAAAGCATGCAGGAACTCAAAGTTTCACAACGCCTGGAGAGCCACAGGTTGACAAGGCCTGCATTAGTAAATCAAAGTCACAGTGGCAACTACCAATAAAGTCTACAGAAGCAGTTGCAGGGTCAGGGGTTAGCAGAAGCAAAAGCAGTCAACATCCCTTAAGCATCACAGAGTCAACTGCAAATAAAGTCCACAGAAGCAGTTGCTCAGAGTAAATGGATACAGGAGCAGCAATAGCAGCTTGCAAGATATTATATGCAGATGGTAAACACAGATGAACATGTGTGTCTGAGGCTCAGCTGAATATGCAGGAGTTAATAAGCAGACTTGTTTGCAGGCCTCATGGAGTTAATGAGCAGACTTGTAGTTTGCAGAACTTGTAGAATTAATGAGCAATCCTCTGTCAGCAGCTTCTCTCCTCTGAAGCAGCTCCTTCCCATCTGGTGTGACCCCAAGATCACGTCAGCGTCTTTCAGTGAGCAGAGAGCGCACCACAGAGGAGAGGAGAAGAAGCTTCAGCAGGGTAAATTTACAAATAGGAGGAAGGGCACACCAAGGGGAGAGGGGGGTGCCAAGGGAAGGGCTAAATTCTTGCCCTGCCCAACAAAAAATGTTGTGATGCCCCTGTCATAGGTTATCGTTTTGCTTCCTGGTTGGCAGAATAGATCAAGTGGGGGATTCCAACATGGCGACACCCATGTCCAGTGTGGAGCCCAGCGGTGACTGAATGGCATCTCCATGAAGGACATCTAGGATCAGAGTGTCTGTGCAGGGCAGTAATCGGGCAGCAACAAACTATTGTGTATTGTAACAATTTGGTTTCTGGTAGCAGTATTGTTGAGGTTGTGCTTACCCTGGAAGTGAGCTGCCTGACTTGTCTACTCTTTATTTCCTCTTGAAAGATCTATGCATTACGTGGCAGCGCGTTTCACATCATTGTACCTTGTTCCGGTTATGATCATTGGGGCAGATCCTGCTCTACGTTTTTCTGCGAATTTACGTCTTGTTCCGGTTATGATCATTGTCATTATTGACAATGATGCATCACACACCATAAGACTGGCTGTATCATAAAATAGAAAAGTATTATATAGGCAGGTGTACCATTTAGACAGCTATAGGTTGGCATGGAATCCCTTCATAAGGTCAGCATAAATAAAATCACCATCAAAGAAAATAGATTTATAAATAAATTCCTTAACTTGTCCCCACTCCTGCTCCTGTGTCTCTCCCCACTGTCCTCTGCTGCTAGCACCCTCATCTGCTCCTTAGCTCTCCTGCTGCTATTGTGTCTGTCTTTGCTCTTTCGGCTCCTCCACTTACTGTCCCTGCTCCTGTATTTTTCCTGCTCTGTCCCCTGCTTCTCCTGGCTCTCTTCTCTACTCCTTTGCTTCTCTGTTGCTCTTGTGTCACTTCCTGACCCTTTCACTCTGTCCCTGCTGCTTCCGGCTTTTTCCTCCGCTGCATTGCTTATCACTGCTCCTGTTTCACTCCCTACTCTTTTTACTGTGTCTTTACCCAATCCCTCCCCTCCCCTGTATCTCTCACTTGACTCTGCTGCTCTGTCCACTTTGTCTCTTTTTTTGTGTCCTGCCAACCACTTCTGGAACTGCATCATTCGATGGTGAGTAGTTTGTATTTGGGGTTAGGGTTGAGGTTGACGGCAGAGCTAGTGTTAGATATGTTAACTGCCTCATATCCTCCCCCTTCTCTGTCAGTGCTCCCGCTAATCAGGCACAACCTGACAGACCTGATTCCAAATTTTGCTGATTCTCTTAATAATAATAATTTATAAATTATAGTTTACTAATCATCTTGAACAGATTAGCTTTTATTTTGAACCCATTTATAGCGATTATCCTTTTGCTATTTCACTTTAAATCTACGAATGGAAACTTTTTTCTTATAAAATATGCTGCTTTATTTTTCTGTTTTCTTTTTTTCTTTTTATATTTTCTACATATATATGCAAATTATTAGTTCATTATCATTTCCACTAATTCTCTTTTCAATTCAATAGAGCACATTTCAAGTATTATTATAATGAATGTTCTATTCCACTGTTTTATATATATATAGTGTTCACTGTTTTCCTAGTTTTTATAAATGCAATTTCCAATAATGTATGCAAGATGAGTATATTATTATACATGACATTGATGTTAAGTACTTGTAATTATGTATATCAAGTGATGCTATTAACTTTTGATTGATACCTGTTTATCAAGAGATTTGTTTTTAGCTTTAATGCTATTTCTTTTTACCCCCATTGTGTTCATTTATTGCATAGTTTTACATATATTTTGCATAGATTAAATCATTAATGTATTATATTCCACCATTTAAGAGACGTTCATCTTTATGAAACATTTTCTAATGCTAATAACATTAATGACTGCACACACAGTCATATGTCATGTGTGTCCCCAAAAGTACAGTAAGGCTGCTGAGGACGATCAAAATCACCTGAATCGCTTTTAAAATTTAAATTAACAGATTAGCAAGAGAATCTACTATATTTCATGCAATGTTAAAAGGAGGGTGTTCATTGCATGGGTAACATGTGGGTGCTCTAAGTGATTTCAAGAATAATCAGGGGTGTATCTGTGTCCGGGCCCCCCGGCAATGTAATGGAATGGCGACCCTCTAAAAAATGTTGCTAGGAGACACGAAGAGGCAGATGAGTAAGAGGATACACGATATTGGCATTTCTGTATACATAGAAGCAAGGGCCGTGCCCCAAGATGACTTAAAGGGAGGAACCCAACCGAGTAGCCCCAATTTGGGGCATTCTCATTCAAGCAGAGCCCTGCAGGGGAAGAGGGAGAAGATAGCAAGGGTAAGTAAAACATTAAAATATAATATTATAGGGACACAAATAAATGAATGGGCACACATGGAGGCTGGACATTATAGGGGCACAAATGGAGGCTGGAGAACAAATGGGCACACATGGAGGATGGACACGATAGGAGCACAAATGGAGTCTGGACAGAATGGGGCACACATGGAGGCTGGACACAATAGGGGCACACATGGAGGCTGGACACAATAGGGGCATACATGGAGACTGGACACAATAGGTGCACACATGGAGGCTGGACATAATAGGGGCACACATGGAGGCTGGACATAATAGGGGCACACATAGAGGCTTGACGCAATAGGGGCACAAATGGAGACTAAATATACATAAGGGGCACAAATGGAAACTGTTCACTTAGAAGGAGCACAAATGGAGAATGGAAACACAAGAGACATAAATGGAGGCTGGACACAAAGAAAGGCAGAATTGGAGACTAGACACATATACAAGGGGCAGAACTGGAGGCTGGACACATAAAAGGGGTATAAATGGAAGTGAATGGCTGGACACAGACATTTTGGGGGGTTGGGGCAGAATTGTTTTCTGCCCTGGGATCTACTAGGTCTGGAAGTGGCACTGAATACATGCCTGCTTGGACACCATGGGCTGGATCCAGAACAACATCCGTCGCCCACAATATGTCCGTCAGATGCTGAAAATAGCTACTGCGCATATGTAGTAACTAATTTACGTAATCTATGTATCGTTTTGTTACGTAGATTGCATATATGCGGTCTTAAAGACCTTGTTGGGCTAATCAAAATACAATGGAAACTTGTTTAAGGGATACTCCTTTTTGTTGCTTTGATGTCTTAAAATTACATTTCTGAATAAGAAGCTACAGCATGAATAAGAAGTGAACAAGAAGCTGGCTACAGCCTCTACAATACATGTGATTAAGAGAAATACATAGTTTAGGAGTCTCTCACCTCTCCTGTGACTTGTCCACTCTCTCCTGTCTAGCGCTGCCCTCCTCCTCCTTTCTCCAGACTGGAGCACACTGCACACCTGGCTCTGTATGTAGGAAGTGAGTGGGTGGTTCCTGTGTCTCCTGCTGCACAAAAGAGCAGAGACTGGATTGGCTCATTCTCTCTCTGTGCAGTGCCAATCATCTGCTGCTGTCTGGGATTTTAAGCTGAGCAGCAGTTGCAAAGCATACAAGCTGCCGCTCATCACCAACTCCATGCCAGCTATGACTACTTGCTGGACATGGGTGGCACTGCCCTGTGGCATCCCCCTCGATTTATGTATTTTATCTTCCTCTGCCTAATGGGGCCAACGATAAGAGTGACAGACCGTAATCACAGATACGTGTGTAGAAAGTACGCAAATATACGTAAACACCCATGACACTCCCCTCGGCCGGACAGGTTTTTGGTGACTTCCGCTTCCATATGTGTGTACTTACTCGCATATGTTACTTACGTACATGCGTATTTATCTAAATGCCCATTTAAATTCTTCCCCTCTGCCCACTTTCATGTAACTTCTACCATCCGGATAAAAACCACGCCCCTCCGTACATATGTCTCTAAGTGCGATTCACAAGTCCGTGTCGAAAGTACTTACGTGCGTAAATACTATGTAATGTGCGTTGAAAAACTTACTACGCATATGCAGATCATCCGATCCTAAAAATACGCACGCAATCCCACGCAAAAACGGATTTGTGAATACGGTCCTACGTTTTCATGAATTTACTGTCTTTGAAACAAAGTGTCATCACTTTCATTAGCAATGTGTACGGCATAACCAGCAGGGATATGATCAGTGTGTTCATTAGTTTTATTTTCTGTCTTGTGCAAAAGGTTTAAAAAAAAAAACAATAAAAAGCCACATCCTTGAATATTGGTCACAGCTGGATTTGGACGGGCAGCCAAACGTAGTAAGTTACGTTATTGGACCGGATCCAGACTTGCGTCCGGCACCCCACTTACACATGCAATGCGCCCTCCCGATGTTACATGCATTTTACGCACATAACTTCTGTCGTACGGAACTAATTTCCGTATGATAGATTTTGCAGACGAAGGGGCTGTTCTTCCCCTCCGCCGGCCTAGTTAGGCAGGGGGTAAGCATTTAAATTGTACAGTGGGGATGGACTGCTGATCCGCACATTTCACTTAAGGCAGGCTTATAGCAGCGTGACTGCCGTAAAGCCCAAACAAGAGAGGGAAGTGACGGGGAGTTCACTCCCCTCTCTCGTTCGCACTGCCAGACCCTTACACATAAGGAAAGGGTCTGGATCCGGTCCTTTCTTATCAAAATGAACTGTCTAGTGAGCCCTTCACTTTAATATAACTTAAAAAACTTGCTTTCCTTTCTTCAAATGCTAATATAAGTATAGGCCAGAATAGCTTTAAAACAAGTTTTACAATTTATTCTGAAAATGAACATGAAATATGGACCTTGCATCATCTGCATATAGTATAGTCATAGTGAAGATTGTCAAGATAAAGTAAACTAACACTGCTGTGTGACGGGCTCATATAGAGCACTGAGTACTTTTATCATACATTTGGGCTGGTTCATTGTATGATTTATAGCACTTGCCCATATTTATCAATCCTCAATGTCCTGTAGTGTAAGCTTGCAGACAGGGCCCTCTTACCAACCCAATCTGTCTGTTACCACCCAGTCACGTTAGAATGAGTGTATAAATTATAAAGCACTCTGTAATATGATGGCGCTATATAAAAACCTGCCAATAAACAAATACCACTAAAAATAAATGGATTTGCAGTATGACTTCACTATAAAGGATACATTTCTAACAGTTTATACTATGATCTTTCTTAACCTTGAACTGAGTATTAATAGTGATAGACTACGCTAATTAAGTGACCAAAGATGTGTTTAAATCTACATAAATGTATGCAGCCGCACATACGTGTTATTGACTGATTGCCTCTATAAATGGTATGTGGGTCGTACAAATTCAAGTAATTAGTCCCCGTGCTTCTAGTTGACCCTGAAGTTTCCAGCGCCTGTAATTATGAGAGTTCAGACGTGAGAAGGATTGCAGCTTGACATGGTGACATTTGCTTAATGCCGCAAACCTGAATTAATATACTCAATTTAAATCAAGTTTTTCTTCTTAAAGGGTTTAATGCCACAGTTGTGCTGTATTTGTCTGTAAAATGAACACCTCATTTTATACAACTTAAATGCTAATTTAGGGAGCTGATGATAAAACATCATCTATGTATTGTGTGCTTGTCATCTGTCATAAAGACAACTCTTTCATCAGTCACTTCCCAGGCTCCTGACATGTTAATAAAGGAATAGGAAGGTTACAGGTTATATTTAAATGATGTTCTCAGTCACCGGATTATTGACACTTTTGCTTCTACTTGCTAAAGTGCAATTTATAAATAACGGCTTTCTCCAAAGTGTTCATTATACCTCATTGGGTCTTGTTATGGAAAATGCAAATGTAATTTTAAACGTGTCATCCCTTAGAATGAGCAATTACGTGCTCATTTCAGCATTTTTTTTATTGTACGTGTAATAGTACTTGTTTCTTTTTACATTGTGGTGAGAAGACTGGAGGCAATATTCTATTGTGACAGAATGTTTAACACAAATATGAGCACATGGGGGGTGTTTAATAAAAGCATCAGAAATTTAGAAGGGGACTAGGAAGTGATACCACAACTAGGAGCCGGGCTACCATCAGGGAGGTACGGCCTGTACTGCTGTAAGGGCTTGGACAGCCTAGGAGGCCTGTCTCTCAGAGCTGGATCTGCACTGCAGTGTATCATCGAGTGTTGTCTCTCTTTGGCTGAGCAGAGTGCAATCCAGCTGCATATTGACAGACCCCATTCATTGACGTAAATGTAAACACAGCATTGTGCTGTGTGTCTGTGCAGATAGAGCTGCTTGGGTAGGAGGAGTGGAGAGACAACACCCAGAAGGCAGGTGAATGACTGTTAAAGAGGGGTTTACGGCATGGTTGCCGACTCTCCCGGAAAGTCCGGGAGACTCCCGGAATCCCAAGAGAGCACCCTTTTCTCCCGGAGGTAAGCTCAGCTGAGCGATGCCTCCCAACTGTCCCAAGAGATTAGACTCTCGGGACAAAGTTTTTTTGTTTTTTAAAAAGCCACTGCCACGTTATATGTGAGCCCTGTAAGACCAAACCTGTTACTGAATGGCATATGGTCACTGTCATTCAAGTAAAGAGATTTGGTCCTACAGGGCTCCTATAGGAGCCCTGTATTACCAGTGATCACGTGACCGCACAGCAGACGCTGGGGACAGGAAAGGTAAGTGAGAAAATAAATAAATGGGCTGGCATTAAGGGGCAGCTATGGAGGCTGACATTAAGGGGCAGACATGTAGGCTGACATTATGGGGAAGTCTGGAGAATACAGTGGAGTATGGAGAAGTCTGGAGAATACAGGGGAGTATGGGGAAGTCTGGAGAATACACAGGGGAGTATGGGGAAGTCTGGAGAATACACAGGGGAGTATGGGGAAGT
>WWET01000666.1:494503-521967 GCA_011038615.1 Limnodynastes dumerilii | reverse complement strand
ACGTACGTATGGCCTAGACGAATTTACGCAGCTAAGCACGCCCATACTGTACACTTTAAATACAACCCCCGCCTACTTCACGTATTTCACACGTATTTTGTTCTCACGTAAAATTGGCACGCCTACACGTAAGTATTTACGTGACACATACGTGAATGGCCCATACGTTCACAATTATGCTACGTTAATGTGCATATTTTCTATGGTGCGCAGTGCGTACAAAACAGCGATTTTACGTCTCTGCCACGCGTAAATTCGCTCCGAGGCGTAGTTCTGGATCAGGCCCATTGTCACTGATTTTATTTACATTCATGGTGTGTCTACCCTGTCAGGTATCTTTGTGTCATCTTCAAAAGGGCATATTTTCCCCACTATACCACAGGTAACATCTTGTTCAGTATACACGGTACAAATACAGATTCCCTGAGAAAATATTTTGGGAAATTTTACATCCCCATAGGAGATTCCATTTACTACATTCCTTTGTTGTCTATCCTGTAACCAAGATCGGATCCATGCAACTATCTTTGAATCAAACCGTGAATTTTCAATATTATTTAACAGTCTGCGATGTGGCACAGTGTCAAAAGCTTTACTGAAATATCGATAAGCTACAGCTCCCTCTTGATCTATTACTTATGTGACCCTGTCAAAAATTCTATAAAATTTGTTTGACATAATCTCCCCTGAATCCTTTAACATTGTTTCCACCAATTTCCCTATTACTGATATTATACTCACTGGTCGGTAGTTTGTAGCTTCTTCCCTACTTCCACTTTTTTGCAGAGGAATTACATTTGCTATTTTCCAGTCCTCTGCAGTCACCCCAGTTATTAGTGACTAGCTGAATAATTCAGTTAATGGTTTTGCCAGCACCTCTCTAAGCTCTTTTCGTATCCCAGGATGTATCCAATCTTGTCCACTTTCAGCTTTGAGAGTTTTTTTAATACATGCTCCTCAGTGAAAATAGTAGTAGTTGCCTCCTTTGTATCAGTAGTGTTCCTATTTAAAAGTGGTCCCTTCCCTTCTCTTTCTTTTATGAATACTGAATAGAGATAATTGTTATTATGCCATAACCCTGTCATCCTCAATAAGACCCTCACTCTCTGTTTTGAGCCTCTTTAGTTTTTCGCTTTTCATTTATAAACCTAAATATAAGCTTTTGTCCCCTTTTCGTACTAAGTTGGCCAGTTTTTCTTCAACTTGTGCCTTTGCTGCCCTAATAAGCTTCCTAGCCACTTTCTGCTTTGCAGAATACTCCTCCCCTTTTTTTTCTTATATTTCACATTTAAATAATTGATGAGTACTTCATCTTGTTGGATTAATTTACATCCATATTTTGTAAATATAAATGAGACAATTAGATTAGGATCAGACCCAATAAATTAGATTGGGTCTGATCCTAATCTGATAACGTTACCCGAGTGATTTGCTGGCAGCACACCATATGTCCTATCGTACAAAACTCAGTTCTGTAATATAGGAGTCCCGTGTGGGTGGGGGAAAGGCATGCAGGTAAAGGTAAGTGGGTGGCGGTAGGCAGATCCTCACAGATGTGGACGGGTGCAGATCCATGCAGAGATTTTAAGGTTGGACTTACAGACCTCAGTGTATATGGAAAATGCAGCGGTCAGGATCAGGTTCATTAGGTTTAGGTCCTAGACATCCAACATAGTTGTGGAAAATTAATTATACAAAAAAAATTATCTGTAAGGTCAAAAATATAAGTAACTATAATGTAAATGTAACTATGTGGACTAGTGGGGAAGACTTATAAAATAAAAGTGCACAGGTGATGCTCTGTGACTGAAATGTTCATTACAATGTAAAATAAATCCGTTCACTTATAAGTATTTTCCCTGCATGCAAAAATCTATTTGCAGCAACATGGTTTGTTTAGGGAATGACATACAGCTTCTTCTGTATTTACTTCTAACTCTGGATCAGTCTTGAAGTATTTAGAATATATATTATCTTATTAACTTAGCTTATTTATATAGTTCCAAAAGTGGTCTGCACATCCACATCAGTCCTTGCCCCTAATGGAGCTACATACTTAAGTCCCTAACATACACACACACTAGGGTTAATGTAGTCAGCAGACAATTAACCTACTAGCATATTTTTGGCATGTGGGAGGAAACCGGAGCACCCGGAGAAAACCCACGCAGACACTGGGAGAACATACAAATTCCATACAGATAAGTAGTCCGGGAATTGAACTCATGACCTCAGCACTGTGAGGTACAAGTGCTATTCACTGAGCCAACGTGCTGCCATTATACTAATATATGTATTTTCATATTTTGGGTCTCTCATGCCAATAGTAACACATTTATTTATGTACCATCACCTGATAAAATAATCAGCTTTAAAGCTAATATTTTTGATGTCTTAAACCCTGGATATTGGTGGAAAACTCAATACCTGCTGAAATGGTCTCGCTGCACACGGACTACTGAAGCTCATCTTAGAATTGTTGATTTACAGTCATACATTTTGAAATGCACAGAATTTCTGATGTCTCATTCCTCCTGTTTGTAAGTGTAACCGCTACAGATTGTAGCATTATTATGTAATAGGGGAAATAATATCCACACTATGGACTGGATCCAACCCTTTGTATGTCAGCCTAATTCCGCAAGCTGCTTGAGGAATTCGGCTGAATACCTGTCAATGCAATGAGCAAGACGGCGCATCCCCTCTGCTCAACTGTCGTGGGGGGGGGGAGAGGGTTTAGAATTTCAATTTTACTGTAGGGGTTGGCTTTTACCTTTCCGTGCAGATCAGCGGTTGTAGGGATGGCTGATGAGCGACTTTAGTCTGCCTTATTGCAGCGTAACCCACCTTAGGTCCGCATGAGAGAGAAGAGTGACAGGGACGTTCGCTCGCCTCGTCCATGTGGACTGCCAGACCTCTGTGTGTTCGGTAAATGCACGGATGTCAGGATCCAGTCCTATGAGAATAATTGTGTACAGCAGTATAATGAAGACTATGGACCAGATCCAGACTTAAATACGACAGTGAATTTATGCGTGCTGCATGTGTAAAATTGTCTATGGGAATGCACTGCGCATGCATGGGGCAGATGTAAAGCATCTTAACTATGATCATACGTAACTTGTTCGTTACTATGTATGAAGGGGTGTGTCATCCCTACGCAAGACGGAAATACGCATTGTAGGTGGAGGGAGGCAATTAAATGGTACATTCTGCGATACATATGACCGCAGATACACAAGGAAAAGTTAAGGTAGGGTTTTGAACACATAAATCAGCTAAATTATGTGCATTGGAGGGGAGTGCATTATACTTACTAGGGCATAGCTTTGCTATCATTCTTAAAATGAACTGGATCTGGCCCTATTTCATTAGAGATGCCTAGACCCTGAAATGTTCTGTGGAATATTTTTAATGATCAATTTGGATTTATGCATCGTTCTATAGCAGGATTTGGTCTTGGGTTTTCCTTTTATACCCCAGACACATCACACAGTGCCATCCAAACACTATCAATTCTGGGAAATCAGGATGTTGATTGTAGTGTGAAACATAACTGCACAGGAAATGAAGTAACAGCTGCACTCCAAAGCTGTGCCACGGCGGAGATTGTCTTCATATTCTACCTTCTCAAAAAAGAAATATTTTATCTGCTCCAGTATAGCAAGAATTCAACAGTGAGACTGGAAAATGTGCTCAGTCATGCCTGACCTGAAAAGAGAAGATTAAACAGCCTTTCTTATATATGTCATCATGACAAGCCTAACATTCATCGTGAATTTGCTTCACTTCATTTTATTCAGCAATTTTAAATGAGTAACATTTGAACTTAGCTGATATATCATAAATGGGTGATATCGGGTTCATTCTAAGCCCTCTTACCATATACTGTATTTTTAACCACGTCTACTCATTGAAAAAGCTAAGTTAAATCTTTGTGTATATTTTCTTCATTAGAAATCTTTTCTTTTCTAATGGTTACTTGCTGCTCATAATTTCTCTCTATTTTTCCCATCTCTCAGCTATATTTAACCCTTTCACTTTCTTTATCAAGCTTTTTCTACCATCTTTCCTCTTTACTTTGTTTACCTACACATTTCCCTCTCACACACAAACCCCTTCTCTGTTCTCTCTATCTCCTTCTATATTGCTTTCTTGTCTGTCTATTTTTCCCCCCACCAATCTCCTTTTCCATCCCTCTCTTTAACTGCCTTTCTGTTTCACACCGTTTTATCTTTAACTCTTTCACTCCGTGAATCCTCCCTATCTTTATTTATCTACTATCTCTCACATTCTACGGCTGGGCTCAGATAAAACTTTTTCTGCCATGATGCTGATTTTCTGACATGGTGGGGAAGCAAGATTGCAGCCCATTAGTAAATCATTAAAACTTTGTTTATGTACCATATAACAGCTGCTGGCTTCCTACACAGATCAAACAATGGAGCTGACATCACCCAATCAATTTATAGGGCGAGTCATGCACACTTGTGACATTGAATGGACGACGTCAGCTCCATTGCCTGATCTCTGCAGTAAACTGGTAGCTGCTAATTGTTAAAGTAAACAAAGTTTTAATGATTTCTGAAGCCCTATTCAACTTTCCCCAGCAGATGAGCCAGATATGTTTGGCAGAATTTTCTGTTTTGTGAAAAGTTTAAGTGAGTAGAGTACAACTGTACCTCTTTCTCACTCTCTCATTGGTACTTATCCTCTCTTTATCTCTCACACTCTCTCCTCACCTCTTCCTTGTTCTCTCTTATCTTTATGAAACCATCTCTCTCTCTCTCTCTCTCTCTCTCTCTAGCTCTCCCCACACCCTATAATCATTATATGTGTCTTACACTTGCAGGGCAGTAAACAGCTTTTAAACAACTACCCCGTGTTCATCACTAGTAAACAGTGGGACGAGGCAGTCAACTCCTCCAAGAAAGATGGAAGACGGCTCCTCCGATATCTCATCAGATTTGTTTTCACTACCGATGAGCTTAAATATTCTTGTGGCCTTGGGAAAAGGAAAAGGTCAGTGCAGTCAGGAGACTCTGGTCCTGAAAGACGTCCTCTGGATCCTGTTAAAGTTACATGTCTCAGAGGTACAGCATCTTTTCACTCAGTGTAACTCTTCGGTGTTTCGTATGTAGCTCGCTGACTCTTGCTTTCATTTACAGGTCCTGTCATAAGTAATGCTAGTTTGAGGGTGTTATTATTATGTCATTAATATTCTGATTTGCGTGATCTATGCAACATTTGAAACTTCAGTTGTTGTGAAACTACAATCCCATCATGCTCTATTAGCTATACCTCAGCTGTTGCTGCATGCTGGTACATAGAGTGCCACAGGTAACTTGCCTGCTGTAAACTGTTTTAAGTACACTTCTCTGTGTAGAGGAGTTACCTTTATTTCTAGTTACAAAATACATCCTTTCTGCTGTTAATTCAAAGTCCATTTTTGCAATCCGGACTTGCAAATAAGTGATCTGGTGTACCATAGTAGATCACTCTGAAACTGCTGTCTCTTTACGGGCAAAAAGAATTTGTGTATTGCAATTTACACTTGAGAAGGAATGCAGTAGCAGTGGCGAAAGAGTAAAATGTTCAAGTCTAAGAGCAACAGACCTTTGTATCGGAAATGTTAGAAAAACAGAAGTAAAATAAGCCAGTAGTGATTGCAAAGGAGGTAGTAATTATAATGAAAGAATAAAAGATGGGATTTAGAAAATTTAAGCAAACTCTGGAAAATGAAAAAGGTGTAAACACAAAGGAGGCTATTAGAGGTGCCAAAACCAATGCTAAGAAACAAATGGGCAGTCCTTTTTTTTAGGAATATATGTGAAGACGTAAAAACCAAAGGAGAATAGCAAGACACAATACAGAGAGTGTGGGGGTGATAGGGATATGACAGATCTTACCAATTATTGTCTACAGTTTTTTTTTATTTTTACGAAAAGAAAGGGTAAGGGGCCGCTGTTGGTCCACAAAAATATTGATACAAAGGATGTAGATAAAAGCTCATTTACTGAGGAAAACTCTCAAAGCTGAAAGTGAACAAAACAATGGAGCCAGATGGGATACATCCTAGGATGCTAAAGGAGCTTAAAGGGAAGGGGTTTATGGTGAAACCAAAAGAATTAATAAGGCAGCCACTTGTAACAGGAGTGAGATGTAGTTCCCTCTGCATAAAAGTGGCAGCAGGGAAGTGACTGTTAATGGTCATCCGCCAGCCTTTCATTTGTAGAGGTGAAATAGATATTTAACAAATCAATCTTTTAGGAAGGTCTTCATCAACTTACTGGATCCTAAACAGCATAAATATACTGGGAGGAGATCATACCAGACAATATTGACTTATTTGCCTAAGTGACTGAAGCAATAGATCATAAGAGAACAGCCATTTCGGGCCTGATTCAGACTTAAGAAAGAGATTGAAAGTAAAGCTACTCCCGGGAAAATCCATGTTGATTTCAAGGGGAGTCAAGTTAATGGTATTGGGCCGTATCCAGAACTACGTCCGTCTTCCATAGACGGACGTAGTTCAATAAACAGTAGCTACTGCGCATGCGTAGTAGCTATTGTACGTAATCTGCATATCGTTTCGATACGTAGATTGCGTATATGCGGTCTTTTAGTAAATTTCGTCACCTTTGCTGATCCTTGTAATTCAATGACTACAGCATGCCTACACATTGCAGACATGCAGAACTTTTAAAACACGCGATATGCCGCCATTAGTTAAAGGGCTAATCGCGATTAAAATCACCGCGATTAAGCTCTAAAAACATGGCGGCACGTCGCCTGTGTTTGAAAAAATCGCATCGATATCGCGTGTTAGTAAATTTGGACAAAAAAAAAAAGGAAAATCGCCGCGATGCCCCGCGATGCGATTTTTCAGTACAATATCGCCCTTAGTGAATAAGGCCCTTAAGCCCAGATCCTGAACTATTTAAGACAGGGGACTTACACATGCGGCATTTTAGCTGTTTAAAAATTACTCTTAGTTCTGAGCTCTGTTTATAACCTTTTTAGCTGACATCCACCAGCTTTACTTACAGAGCCACAGCCGAATGCTACACCATGTTAGTTGAATGCAACAGCTCTTTAGATGCTGCTTGGGAGTAGTAGCAGTGGCAGGGATTGGCCGGAGGGACTATCTGTACAGATAGTGGTTCTTGATAACCTCCACCACTATTACTTCCCAGCAGCATCTACAGGGCTGGAGCATGCAACTAAAATAGTGTAGCAGGCTGGCAGAAGCCCTCCAGAGCCCAGGGCATATCTTTTTTTTTTTGGCCACATTATAATTATTAAGAGGAAAATATACCCCTTTATACCTTGCATATTGGTGCAAGTCACCAGCGCGAATGCTGTCTTTTAGAAGTAGAGAAAAAAAGCTAATTTTCGTCTGTCTCTATTTTGAAAATGCAGCCATTTTCAATAATTATTTTTTTTAGAATAATTGGATGATGCTTGTTAATGAGACTGTATTTCCCAAAAAATATGTCTATTTAGTTAGACAAGCTCTCCACAGATTCTATATAATCTGGAATCCATTGCTCAACTCTATCTTCTACATTGAAATTACACTTTATATGCCTCACCTTAGCATGACAAATGCTCTTCATTTCATTTTAACTAACAGCTCTGTAAATGGTTAACTCTGTATGATTTGTACAATCGTATTGATTGTATTGCTTGTTCTGTTTGACACAATTTTATTGTATTGTAACTTGGGCATAACACTGATAACACTTGCTTATTTTTATATTGTGTTAGTTTTTTTTTGGGCCTACATGTTTGAATCAATGATTTTTAAGTACATTAGGCAAAACATCCTATTACTTGACTATGCCTGACTGTAAGAAGGCTACTATATAAAATGGCATTTCATTTATTTACCAAAAAACATTTTTTCCCATAGTTATACATTGAAGACCGTTACTTTTGTCAAAATAACACTAAACTGTATGAAACCACAAGAAGTAACTGAAACCACACAATGAGCAGTAAAACCATCACTGCACCTGCTAGATCAGTTTAATTATTATTAATTTTGACATTGCAGGTTTGTATATTTACAAAGTATAGAATCTACAGTGTTATATGCACACGAGCTTCATAAGAGAATGTAGCTTTGAATATAGCATTAAATACATGTCAGTATGAGTGACTTGGGTCATGTGATGGTGTTTAACTAGAATAGCCCATGGAGCTTGAGGGACTTTAGAATTTGGAAAACGTACAAAAACTGGTAAATTTTCATGGAATGTATAAAGGTTGGTTGGTAAGAGAGAAATCCTCTATAATAGCAGACAGGGCCAGCGCTACCATTAGGCGATCGCCTAGAGTGTCGGGCCCGTGCGGGGGGCGGGAAAAGCAGCCCCCTGCCTTCATTTATCTGCTGGCTTGGTTTAACTCTGCTGCTGCGCTGCAGTGAGTAAAGGGGGTGACGGAGAGATGAGGCTCCGTCAACCCCATTACTCACCCCAGGAGCTGCCTCTCCTCCCTCTCTTAACAATGACGCTGGCGTGACCCCAAGGTCGCGTTGCGTCATTCTTCAGGCACAGAGCGCGCGCCGCGGAGGAGTTAGGCTCCGTGACAGCAGGTAAGTGATTGGTGGGGGCCTAGGCAGGGTGGTCCTGCAATATATAATTAAAACTAGGGAGGGGGCCTGCAATATATGATTAAAACTAGGGAGGGGGGCCTGCAATACCTAATTAAAAATGTTTGGGGAGGGGAAGCTGCCTGAAGGAGGGCATGGAGGTCTGAAGGGGACATATGAAGGGGGCATAGAAGCCTGAAGGGGCATATGAAGGGGTGCATATAAAGACAATGTGGTGCGGGGGGCGGTGACAGGCCAAACTTCGCCTAGGGTGCCCAAGGACCTAGTACCGGCCCTGGGTATTGCGCATGTGTAGCACCAATTCCCAGCTGACTTATGTACGTTGCAAAATGCTTGGCACTGAGAAAATTACTATTGGGTACTTGTTCTCAATAGCTAGACTGTAGTGGCCTGAGATTAGGGATAGGGCTCAGGCTTTGGCAACTGCGGCGGGGCAGAGGTTAGGGTTAGGTCTTAAAAAGGGAGGGTTAGGATTAGGTTGCGGGACAAGGTGGGTAAGTGCTGAAGAAGTGGATGGTTAGGGTTAGGAGATGGTTAGGGTTAGGAAGAAGGACCTGCCTTTGGAAGTAGCAGACTGCCGGCAATTGCCATTGAACAATCGTATGATGGTCTTTCAGAAAAGAGACCATCGTTCTGACAAGCCACGCAACTTAAGGCTGCATCTTGTACTTTATGTGGGCAGGGTTTAAAATTATTATTATCTTTTATCCCTAACCAAAGGCAAATGCTGAATCACATACACCACGGATATTGAGGGCATTGCATCTATGCTGAGGCCTAAAGGGGACATATGAAGGGAGCATAGAGGCCTGAAGGGGACATATGAAGGTGTGCATATAAAGACGGGCCCTGATAGCAGAGGTTGGATCTGCCTTGCAAATGGATTGCTAAAGCAGTCTAACATCTACAATGATAATTGTATAGTGTGCACCTGGATTACCTCCTTGTTTTACAAGCTTTGGTTGATGACATTCAGCTGTCCACAAGGGACCTTTCTACCAAACATTTGCAGAAATTTGTTGCCAATAGCAAGATGATCTAAATAATTTTATAGAACTTTTGCCCACCTCTAATCTATAAAAAATAAATATATTTGTAAATTTCCGTTAATTTTACTCAGGGTTTTGGTTCATAACCTCCTGCATGGTATATTTAAATTAATCATTGTAATATCCATTTGCAAGGAAAGAGGGGGCATTTATGAAATCATTAATTAAAATATACAAACCTCATTCAATGATCATTTGAAGAAATCATATCATTCCATAAATGCAGATTAACAGCTGTCCCAGTTTTGATCACTATTTAAAGTGCGGCCAGATGTTCCCACTATATAACTGAAACCACTGGAGATTATTGTGTATAAACTAATAAACTGAAATGTGAGGCACCGCTCGTTCTTATGCAGAATTATGGTATTATGAAGAGGTAGAATCTCCTATTTGATTAATAAGATAGTGCTTTAATTGGTGAAAATATGTCATGTAGAATAGAGAACATGGCTATTATAATCATTGTAATATAAATCGTATCTGTTCTATCCTGACAGTAATATAAAAATAGATCCATGCACGAGTCAGAATCAAAAATACATAATGTAAACCACATAAAGGTATTTTATGATCTTGTTTGACCATTTCTGACTTTAATGGTCACTTTGGCCAGATCCAAACCTCTTCTACCACTTTGCTCAAGCAGGGAAGATCCAATGCTGCAGCATCCTAACTCCTGTATGGGCGAGGAGAGGCCTGGACCCTACCTTAAGATTCCCGTACTGTCTCTACATATAATAGGGACAGTTCGGAAATCAGGACAGTAAGGATTGAAACCAGTCTTTACTGTACTATTTACACCCTATCTGCTCCCTGCCCTAAACTGTCACCATCAGAATTCTAGATACAGATCCATCCTGGTTATGCAGCGCATAACGGGATAAAATTATTTATATTAAATAACTAATCAATAAAGAGCTGACTGGCGAAAAGGTTTATAGAGCTAAAAATGTAACAATGGAACTGTAGTGGGCATGAGCTAGCCAATCCGTTCTTCCAGCACAATTATAAAAACAACATATTGCTTTATAAGAAGAATGTAGGATTATAATGACTTAGAATTTAATGCAAAAAAAACCACAAAAAAACTGTGATATACTTACATGCTAAATAATTACAGTATAGTGCTGGGGGCGGGTAGAAGTGGGGCACATTTAAGTTAATTTTTAAGGTTAAACTGGTTACTAATTCAAGGTTGAGGCACTATTTTTCCTTTTTGCTCATGAAATTAAAATTTCCAGCTGTGGTTCTCTGTTTAGATTCGCAGTACAGTCCTAATATGAGAACAATAACAATTATTCAGTTATACCTTAATGTATGACCTGCTGTTATTATTAATAATAATAATGTTTATTTATACGGTGCCAAACGGTATCCGCAACGCCATACAAAGGCAATAGCTACATATACAATACAATTAACAGAAAGGGTACAAGTTCAAATAAATAAGGAATCCGATACAAGTACAATGCAAAATTATGATATGTACGGAAAACGTGGTTGAGGGAGTGCCCCAGGTTGTGAGTGGGTGCAGAAGTCCACTGTGATAGGCCAAGGGAGGATGAGAGCGAGAGCAGTTTTAGTGGTGCTGGGGTTTGACTGGTTGTCAAAGGGGATGATGAAATCACCTAGGATGGGTGAGGGGAGCTTGAAAGACAGAAATTGGGGGAGAGCAGGAGAACGTGAAAGAGGGAAGAAAGATGATGTGGATGAGCTTGGAGAGGTTGTAGGAGTGATGTGAGGCATGAGGAAGGGGGTTGGAATGGGTATTGAAGGGGAGACCGATGGAGGACAGGGAAAGGGTATGAGGTGAGTAGGAAGGATGGGGAGGGAAAAGGTGGTGGAGAGTGAAAGAGCAGCTGGAGAGAGGATCACAAGAAATGACACACATGTAATGACAATAATAAAAAGCATGAATGTAAAAGTTAAATAATTAGGGTTAGAAACCAAGTATTGCAAGGTTGTTACAAGTCCATTATAGTCAGTAGAAGCAGAAATAGAGTGGTTTCATATTGCAGTATGCAGGTAAAGATATCCTGAAGGTTTGTATTTGAAAGGTAGCTGTTTCAGGTGGAGAGTAACAGACTTTAACAGCTGTGGTTGTGAAAGAATTACTTAATGGAAGTGTTAGTTGGTCTGCTGTTTCCTCTGTTTTCCTAATATATAACTCTGGTGTAACTGTGAATTCTAGTTATCACTTTAAAATCTATTCACTAAGGCAGTCTACAGGCCTGGCAGCCTTTCTCTAGCCCATGTTATAGGAATAAATGTGATCAGTGATGAATATCATATTAATTACTATCTGACATGTTCCTTCTGTCATGCAGAGTTTATTAGGATGCATTGCACATCAAACCCTGATTGGTGGATGCCGTCCGAAGAGCAGATCAACAAGGTGTTCAGCGACGCCGTAGGACACGCACGTCAAGGGCGCGCAGTGGGGACGTTCTTTCATAACGGACACTCCTATTACGATGTCATTGACCACCAAGTGTGCCAAGAGGAGATTTTTAACAGAGCCTCCCTTGATGGGTCTGGAGATTGATGAAAAATGAAGACTAAGAAACAAAGTGAAGATTAAACGAAAAGTTGTGAAAGAAAAAAAAAAAAACAATATCCTCAACGAAACCTTAGTGTTAGAGTTAATTAGTGTCTTCAATGTTTTGTTGCTGTGCAGAAAGCCTGGAACTCTTAAGGGCCCTACCAGCAGTGAGAGTCGGCCACTGAACCAGTCCAAAGTATACTACAAGTCTGTGAAGTGTGTGTGTGTATAAGAATTCTGTCATCTTGGTAATGCTTCAGGGACTTCCTGTGGACCATATTATGTGACTGTTAATCACTACTGTCTCCTAATAGAACACCACACAGATTAAACAAGGAATTCAGGACCTAAATCTCACTGAACAAGGCTGTGTTGGTGTGTTCTGTAGAATTAGCTTTAATGGAATTTGCATTTTCACAATTGAGTTAAATTATGCAAAACTTCAACTTGTTATATCCTGTGTTCATAAAACGTTGTCACCACTACCCTGACACTGAATACTTTTCTGTGCCTTCTGTTTTGGGTTATTTCAGTCTTTGGTAAGTCTTTGGAGTTGTCTTGGTTGTTTCTGTTTCATTCGTTTATATTGTAGGCTCATATTGTTGAGGCTGCAGAGGAGAAAACAGATGAAAAGATTACGTTCTTTTGCAGAAGTAACAATCCCTCATAATCCACGGTTTCTCTGGTTACTCTGTTTCCACACAAGTTTTTCAGTGAATAATCAATTTATTGATTTTCAGTGTTCTCGTCATCTTTGTTAGAGATCAGCCAATATGTGTCTATATTTTCTTCCGTATTTGCACTTTGCCAATTGAAGGAGAGCAGTAAACCGTTCTACTCAAAGTAAAATGTGATGATTTCAAACACTTCAGTTTATTGTGATCTTATGATGAGGTTTGGGTGAGATCTTGTTCCACCCGTGTAGCAATCTTATTGTCTGGTGCAATTTTTTTTAACCACAATTTATAGTAAAGTTGTGATTTTTTAAACGGCTTCTGTGCACTTATGAAATCGTTCTGTAAGCTGGACACACATGATACAACTGGTTATAATGCAGTGTAGGGCAGGAAGGAAGACACAGAGGTCGTAGGAAACTCCAAAGACCCCAAAAAAGGACAATGATTTACCACTACTATTCTTTGAGGATTTATTATACACAATATGTAGGAAAACATCTTCAAAAAACAAAACAAAAAAAAAACTGCTTAAACCATAAGAATCATTAGTTTTATTAAATATAAGCATCAATTTAAAAAATAAACATACCTATTTGGACCACACTTTCTCCTTTGTGTTGTAACCAAAGTGGCAGAATGTAATCCGATAAGGCCATCTGCACATAACAATAACACCCCCTTGGTCATTTTAGCTATTATAATTTCTGGACTACTATAAGGCTCGAGGTTTGCAGAATTATAAAGTAGCATAATTAGCAAGTAACTATGGGAGAGCATCACTTGTACATCTGCTATTGAGTCGCCATTTCTGCGTTAGCTGGGATTTCTCCAGGGTGCTACACATCATTAATAGAGCCGAGTTATCCTTATTCTATATTTCCGTGATCTGACATTCTTGTAGTGCTGCTAACTAATTGTATCAGATTCCGCTTGTAAAAGGGTAGTGTCCATAAAACAAACACTTATAACGTTACAATTTATATCTTGGATAATTAGTAAAGTCCAACTGTTCACCCTTGTAACAAAATAGCTGACAATTTCCCAAAGTATTTCACTATCTTTTAACCTCTACCCCATAAACCCTCTACCCTTTCCCAAGCCCTCTCTCTATTCCCCCTCTCTAAATATCAGTGAGATGGCATCCTAATCTGGTTTACAACCAATGTATTATCTTTATTTATATTGTCCTAATGAAACTAACAGAAATATAGAATTGCTACCACTGAGAATAGTGACACATTTACAACACGCAGTATTAAATGATGTGCTTGATGAGACACTCTCTCGGGGAACATATACAGAAACTAGACTGATTAAAATAGACTAAAACCAATCTTTAAGATACTCGAAATGCTAATTGTGCAATGAAAACAGTCAGTTACCCTCTGTGACATGTAACCAGGACTATGAATTTTTTTTATTTTTTTTGCTTCATCAAATTACATTGATCCCCTTGCCTGAAACTGTGATTGTCACAACTGAGATTGACACATTAACAAATGATTGTTATATCCGTATTTATATACACACAGAATGGGTAAGCGCTTTCATATGCAATGACCAAAATAAATATATCTCCCATACATGCACAAAAAAAAACAAAAAAAAAAACAAACCCAACTCTTCTGCACCCCATCACATTGTCACATGCTTGATTTAGGTGTATATTTGCACTTTTTTCTCTTTTGTTATTGCACTTAACTGAATCCACCCACTGACTATTACCTGACTGAATGAACCATGTTTAAACCTTGTGTGACAATATTACTTTAAATGAGTTATTTTCCTTGTTATTGATCTGCCGTTAAATTATGCGCATTAAGCAGTGTGAGTGACGTTTCCATCCTGAGTCCCATTAATTCCAGTTTTATATGCAGATTGGGTTTCGCTCAGACCAAACGATCTCTTCTTTTATAACACCAGTTGCTGACCCTAACAGTAGTGGCTGGGTTGCATGTTCCATTTAACCCTTTCCAAGCCCCGCAGCATCTGAGCCCACACCTGTTGCACAGGTATTCCTGAGCTAACGCCTTGTAGAAATACAATATCACATGACTCCTATTAAGCTTTATATGTAAGCACTGTGCCAAGAACTAAAGGGCAACTTTAATAAATAGACACACAGAGTCCATGACTTGCATTTGCTGATCGGTGTACAGACAAAACTAAATAGTGTAATTTTACATTATGTGACTAAATCACTAAGCGTTTCCCAACCTCAGTTATCAAGGACTACTAACAGTGCATGAACATGTTTTAAAAGCTCCATAGGTTGTACTTTCTATATCATTGAGATTTTAGACCATACTCACTGATAAGTCCACTTGCTTATGACATCTGTGCATGAAGGGTTGGCCATGCTAATAAGGCAAACAAAGCGGGATTATCTGCTCTGTATCTGCTATTGTACAGATGGCGATCCGTGTGGTAAACTTAAGGTAGTAACGCCACACGTCAGAGAGGAGTGACGGGAGTTTACTCCCTTCTTCCATGTGTAATTCCAGACCCATTTACATACAGAACGTGTGCGGTGGTCCGATTATGGTCCTCTGTAAGGAGGCCTGGAATATATGGACTGTTGGTGGTCTATGAGGACTGAGTTTGGGAAAACACTGGACTAAACCCTGTTAGTTCTTGTGCTTATGTCAATTTCTCTCATTATTAGCCCTATGCTCACATATGCATAGTTCCATGTACTTGATTGTGTTGCGATTTTTTTTTTGTTACCCACCTTTTCTGGACCTACTTAATATTGAATCATTAAAGTGTTTATTTTGCTGTACTTTGCAAAAGTGAGCATTCTGTGCAGTATTTTAAATACAGAGCTAAAGACCACCTGAGGAACCTCCACCACTTTTCCCAATCGGCTTCCTCAACAATCATTTAAATCATGCATTTACTTTGACTTGTGGGATAGTGCAGAGGACAGTGAAATCTTATAAAACATGCAGTATGTTTGGTTTTGAATCCCCATGTGTTTAGTGTCATTTCACACACTACAAAAGAAAACAACCACCGTTTAGTACAGTCCACAAACAAGACATTGCACATCTGTAGTGCGTAATGTAAATATATATCAACTATATTGTTACACAGCCAGGCAAACAACTAAGATTATAACAGGCTGAAGAATTCCATTAGGTTGATAAATGTAAAGGAGGACGTCACAGTGTAATATACCGGTATATTGTAATACCGTTTTCGCATCACCACAGCCCAATAAGTCAAGTTTTTCAACACTGATAAGATCTGCGCAATTAGCTTGGAATTTTGATCATACTAAGCACACACCTGATTGGATGGGTTCCAAACTTACTAGCCTGCAAAGTTACCTATAGACTGGCTCTAACTAATAAACTGATGCTGGACAGCACATGAAACTCTTGGGATCAAATTTACTCAACTTTTTAAAAGAAAAAAATGGAGATATTTCCTATAGCAGCCAATCAGATTCTAGCTTAAATTCTCCAGTATGTAATAGGATAGTGACAGCTACAATGTCATTGGTTGCTATGGGCAACATTTCCACTTTTCCTTTTGAGAATTTTGTATTATAATTATCCTTTTTTTTTAAATGAATGGGTGAGTATGCCGTTCGGATCGATTGCAATGCCTCTTCGAGACATATGCAGTCGAAATCCCAGCCAGTTCGCAACCACCTGGGAGGAATCGGGTTTTTTTAAAATTGGGAATTTCTATGCGGGGACCCACACTAATATTAATAATACATACACATATACATATCTATCTATCTACATACGCAGAGATACAAAAAAAGGCACCCCAGCACTCTTGCAATTAACCAGTAACCAGCCATGACATTCAGAGAAAAGCCACCAGCCACTTACAAGACTTCTCTGTTTTAGTCCTAACTCTAATACCGTCAGAGTCCCAACTTTGGGTCACATATCATGTATTTTGAAATTGAGAGCTCACCCCTCGCAGAGGTCCTCGTATCTCCAAAACAGCTACTCTGAAACAGAACTCCCTGTCAGCTGCTATCCCAGACATTTAAAAACACATGATATACGGCTGACAATATTAGAGTTAGAACCACCAAAGCAGAGAAGTGGCTGGTGGCTTATCATATATTTTCAAATGTATGTAACAAATTTCTCTGACTTATTTTGAAGATAGAATTTCATGGTTGGTTACTGGTTAATTGCAAGAGTGCTGGGGTGCCTTTTTTGTATCTGTGTGATTTCTCCATACTTTGGTAGCACCTGCTCTATATTAAATTAAATATTGAATATTAATATTGATTTGAGCAACCTCCATTTTGTGTGTGTGTGTGTGTGTGTGTGTACATTACACAAAATGGAAATGGCTCAGATCAATTTATAGCTTATCTCTGAATAGAATGTCATGGTTAGTTACTGGTTGATGCAAGAGTGCTGGGGTGACTGTTATATACACACACACAAACAGGAAACAATTCATTTTAAAGTTTTATTTTTCTTTGCCTGTGGTACAGTTCATGTACATTTATATGTCAACAAGTCAGAAATTTGGACATATGAGCTTAGAAATGTTACCTAATAACACAATGTAAGGTACAACATACATTCATATAGGCAAGTTCTACTTACCAAATCAATGCTCCATATAGGATACAGAGGAATGAAGTTACAATCAAGAGCTTTCACAAGGTACCTAATATTCATTTATTTAATACTACAAGTCAAAACATTTGTCTTGACTATAGAAAAAAATGTGGATATTGAAAATGTTACTGCACGTACCTTTCAACTCAGCTACTGAAACTGTATAATTGCAGAAGTTTAAAGCTAGTATGATTTTACATAACATGTCTTAACAATCCATTCCCAACTAATTTACCCCAGTGTTTAGGTATCATTTATTTTCCTCTCCTCTCTACACAGAACAGGTACTTACAAATAGTGTGGACCATAGGACTACAACATCCATGGATAAAGAGAAAAGAAATTATTAGAAACTCTAGTAGGCAAAGTAGAATTAGTTTATTAATAGAGCACTGGTAGAAGAATTTTTATTTTATCATTATATAGATTTATTATAAGATAAAAGACAAGAGACTTACTTTATCATACTTTTATTCTGCCTTCTATGTACATCCTGGGATTATATACATATTTAAAAAACAAAAACCACTGATACAGTTCATTGAAAAGAAATGTACTTTTTTTATCCCAAAAGTTCATATTTTACATATTAGATTTAGACATCAAAGCATTAAATGTCCTTTTCCCAATAAATTAAAATAATTTCCTACGTTTAAAATTTTAAACACATAGGAAGAGCATATTAAGGTCTATGTTAAAACTGCAGGAAAGAAACCAGTGTAATAGCCTCTAAAAAGATACAAGCGACCTCGCTAAACTCGTGATGAAGCAAAGGCTTGAATGAATGTCATAAAACATTACTGAAAACTATTATAAATATACTTATTATATTTAGCCAAAGAAAAAAAAAAAAGAAATCAAAAGATGAACAATGTACACATAAGAAGTTTGATAGAAATATACTGACTAATCAATCAGTCATTTTATGTTAAAGGAATGCACATTAAAAGTTTCTGTGAGCCAAAGTGAAATGTTAGTGCAGACATTAAAAAAGGTAATCTGTGCTTTAAATGTGAAAATGGAGAGAAAGGAAATATAATCTATATTATATTTAATGCCCACTTTATGCATCAACAAGCCCTGGAAAAAGCTACTGATTAAGAGAACCAGCATAGATTGAGCTGTTCAAAGATGTAATTTTCCTACCTTTACTTCTATCATTTAAACAAATAATACAATCACTTCCAAAACTGTACTGCAGCCATTAAGAAGAAGAATGAATATATCATCCTCTTTAACGGCTGGGAAACGTAATCCATGACCACCTATATGTAGTGTACATGTTCTAAAAAAAAAACAAACAAAAGAAAAAAACTAATCATGGTACATGCAGGTGGAATGAAATAAAACAATGTGGTTTACTTCAGTGAGGCAGTTGTACAAATAAATAACATCAGCTCTTTTTCCTGCAGAAAAAATGGATTGCAAATAATATTACAACAATGGACTCTGCGATGCTCTTGTAAACATGACTTATTATAGCAAAGCATTTGCATTGCAGTGCAATACACAGTCATTTACAATTTAGTCATGGAGTCATGAACGCTGAAAAATAAAATGAAGCTTCTCGCAGACTTCTTTCCGCTCCTTATAAATTGTTTGAATAGAAATGTTCTCCGCTTCTATAAAATTTCCAAGTCAACATGCCGAACCTCAGGATTGCATTGCTGTAACAAAGAGGCAATTAGTGACACATAAATAACATCTGCATCCTGGTCACATCATACAGTCTTCAACAACAATAATAAAAAAAATGTCTACCATACGCAAGATAATATTTCATAGAAGATCAGTTATATATTGGGGAGCCCCCCTGCCTGCAGAGCTGTATATGTGCACTGCAGCATCTGTCTGGCGCATAAGTGATGCTTAACCATCATAATTAATACTGGAAGCTCCTTTGCATCCAGCTCTCAGCGGTTTGTACACTGATGTTATGGAGAGACAGAAGGCTGCACAGCTGTTGACAGCAGGTTCTCCCCAGACCACACGCTGTCCATCCACTGCCATCAGGGGCTCTGTCTAGATCCTGAGCATCATTGATGATTAAAGGTGAATTTCAACTAGCATCAAAAACTGCATGCAGTGAAAGTGCTGGCTGTCTCAGCTTATTGTATACAAACATGGCAGAGAATTTAACTCTAATTAAGAATTAAGCATCAAAACAACACCTATCAACTTGTTAGCCCATTTGCTGTTCACGACATGGTTCTGCCAAGGTAAGATAATGGAACATTGGGAATAATCTGAAAGAAATGTATTTAGCCATGATCGTCAAGGCAGACAAGAAAAAGGAGTCTGCATTTGTACGGTACTGAGAGGGGAAGGCGGGGTTAGCAAGAGGTGGGAACAGTCATATCTCACCAAGAGCCTCTGTCCTCTCCATTAGTAATTAACTACATATTATTATGATAGCGCAAAACGGTTGCGTCCTGTTGATTACATTTAAGCAGGTGTGTCTCTAAACGCTAAAGGAAGGCAATAGTCTGCAGGCCAACCTGGAAAATAGTTACAGACAGGTTGCTAAAGAAAAACAGGTTGCAATACGGGAATAAAAAATGGCATAGCATTTTTTTTTTATAGTGATTTATAATGATCTGGGACACATATCCTTACAAACAAATATATCTGCATAATTTACACTGTTCCTCATTCAGGGCCCTGATTCACTTCTCTTCTAAATGAGTGAATGTCATTCATGCATTCAACGTTTTTATGTTAATTTGGACAGGCCTGTGTTCAGCCTGGAGTGTGTTATATAGGGAGCTGAATATCCGGTGCATATGTACTGTATATTTACACATCTAATGAAGCAAAAACTCAGTGTGACAGGACTCATCTCTTCAGCACACGCATCAACAGACATACTGGATGAGGTCTTTACAAGACTGCATTGCATCAATGGCTTATTTGAATTAGCAAAATGGATCATTGGTATGAGAAATGGCAAAAAAAGTAATGTAGGTAAAATATATAAGGAGATACGAAGGTGCGGACACATGCAAACTTAAAGCTTTCTCCTACGCCACCTCTTGTTATTTTATGAACCTAGAGCACCTAAGAGTTCCATAACTTCCTGTGCGGATTTTCCTTCTTAAGAAGGAAAATATGCACAAACTTTTCCCTCCGCAGCTCCTTAGCATACCTCCCCCCACCCACTCATCTTAAGCACTCCCAGACGCTGCCCTGGCACGCCTCTTTTTTTCTTAAAAAACAACGTACGGTCTTTAAAGAGCTGGTACGTAGATTGTGTAAATGAAATACTACGCATGCATAGTAAGTTCATTCTTAAAAACTCTGAACCTAAGAAGCAGGAGCTTCATAGGGGTGAATACAGTCCATCATTTCTATGTAAATAAAGACTGTTTTCTGACACAACTTACTGCTGGGGAATGGTCAGAGAAATACTTGGCACAATCAAGGTCTAAGATGGGCACACACTTGTCCAATCCTCCAATCCACCGGATAAGTGTGTACCCAGCTGTAATGCAACCATGTTACAACTGTAACTGCTGTTACAGTCATTTCTGTATTGTCTTTAAACAATACTACTAACCCCTCCGCAACCAAGTAAACCTTAAATCAAAGAATTATCGCTCCAGATCACCTAGAGATACACTATTACTAAACACATGTAGCATGTGCTTAAAGTAGGTACATTAGTAAGCAACTAGACTAATGCCCATTTAGAAGGAGCTGAACTGTGCTTTTATTATATCAGGTCACTATATTATAGAAACATTAAAAACGAATGACAAAGGATAAATAAAATCTGCGCTCCCCTTGCATGTACAGTTTTCTGAATCAGAAGGGCCATGTACAGAATGAGAATGCCCTTACTGTACAATAACCATTCCTATCCCCACCCACCATGCGTATCTCGCACACATGGTGAGTGGACCTGTCCCGTCGTCCAAAACATATTTTTGCATTGGAAAGCGGCGTTGGTCGGCTGCGTGACAATGTAGAATACGCTTCTTCTGCACATGCCCAGAATAGACACATAACCGATTTACACACACTGGGCTGGATCCAGACTTAAGTAAGTGCTTGAAATGAGTCACTCCTGGCCTAAACCTTGTTGATTGCAGGGGAGCCATATTTCATCTGTTGTAAACAGTATTAGACTTGAGGGGTGATGTTTCCTATCCCAAGTCTAAATAACAGTGTGATAGTAGAGCTGGTCAGTATCAGTGTGCTGTAAGCAATTCAAAGATATATCTCTGCATGCAAAGAATACCATTAACTTGACCCTCCCTGCAATCAACATGGTTTAGCCCAGGAGTAACTACAGTAAGTTCAAGCACTTACTTCAGTCTGGATCTTGCCCACTGTGTGCATTTGTCGGCTATGTTTCTTAACCCTGGACCCGGCCCAATATTTTTATTTATTTCTATTTGTTTAATCATTTTTATTTTGTTGGCTAATTGCATTATTGTCAGTAAATAAAATATTTCACAGCTTTGATGCGATGGAAAGAAATTAAAGTAAAGAGGATCTAAAAAACCCAGAGGGAGAGCTTCCTAAATGCTGCAGGTTTCTTCACAAGTGCTGAGAGAGCAAGCACAGCATGATAAAACACATGTACAGAGATCTGAAAACAGGCTCTCCAGGGAGCTGACAAGTTGAATACTAAGGAAATTAGCAACAGCACAGACTGTTGTAGAAACTTAGAAGGCTGACAGAAAAAGAACTAGTTCCGTAAGCCAGGACTGAAAAAGGCAACAACTCAGGGTTGACACCAGGCCACACTTCCAAGATCATAAAACTCAACTCTGGCTTAACAAGCTCAAATACAGTGATTTTCTGGGTATTGAAATAAGCTCTGATGGGAAGAGATTATCCTGCATCCCACATGGGAGTGGACATTCCAGGTGAGGTGAATGCACACGAGTATCCGACTAGTACCAAAAGATAAACATGTGTGTCCACAATTGTCTTTTTACATTTTCTTTGCTCTGTTACAGAGTTGTTTTAGATTATCGTTTATCTTACCTTTAATTCCTTTTCAAGTCGGTCTACTTCCGCTCCTAACGTATCGATGATGTTTTCCCCATGTTTAAGCATGAAAGCTTCTAAATCTTCTGGAGTCTTCACCTGCCGGATTTCCTGCATCATAAACAGAGAAAAGCTAAAATTGCAGAACTGAAATGAACATACAGAATAAGGAGTCCTGTTTTGTCCTATCCGTTATTATTAGTTTGCTAGACTTGATTGGTTATTCAGTGACACTAAGATTACAGAAAAAAACAACTGTCCATTCAAAGGATGTATGTATGTCAGTATCTTACTTCTACCTGATGCACAGCACAACTCTCAAAGAAGCAGAGGATTTAGAATTATAAGATCCATTCTAAAGGACACAGTCGCTGAAGTACTATCGCCTTTACTTATACACAGTGCCATCTAGTGTCAAAAGCGCACTTTTTCATCACTGCAGAAAATGAGGGTATAGAGAAACCCAACAAAAATGTAACCTTAAACCTATTATATCATGGTCTCTGCATTTAATAACTGCTTCCATTTATTTAGTGTAGGTTGGATTCTTGTTATTTAAGCAGATATCATGCAGAATTATTCTTAACTATAAAGTGAATGTCAGCTCACAGGGCAAGTGAAAAGTATCCCAATAGGAAATGAATTCTAATGGTAGTCTAAAGCTAATTGTGTAATTACTATTCCTTACAAGCGAATAGACAATAATTTAAAGGGCTCCTACTCCTCATCCATTTCAAAACAAAGAAAAGGTTCAACTTACATTCAACACCTGATCGATATCTTGCTTTTCCAAGTATATTCGTGTCACAACTCGTCCATCAAAATCAACTTCTGCTTTAAATCGTACTTTACTCATACCCATGTCTGTAGCTTTGACATCATGGATGGCTCTGAAAGAACATATTTGGGATAGGATAAACACACACTCTTATTATATATAAAATATATATAATAATAACCTGGGTGGGAGGGGGGGAAACAAAGTCAAACACATGAATTATTGGAGTTTAGCTTTAGGGTATTTACTATTGGCAGCAAATGAATGTAAAAAACCTGAAGTGCTATACTCCATTAGAGCAGATTAAATGTCTATTAGTGCACATTCACTAGCTGCTCGCAGCAATTACCACCATGTTGCTGATGAAATGCGTTTCTGGATTAATGGGATACAAATTAATGCCAGTCTCTGATGGCTTTCTGAGTGTCTGAAAATAATGTATTGATAAAGAAAGTTTGCCTTGCAGAACAGGTAGAAAGCATGAATTACTAGAGAGAATGCTCACTTTGCAGCACTGTAAAGCAATGGTTTGCAACAAATGTCTGGTTAGACCATAAGGGACTACAAGACCGCAAACAACAGGAAATTCATAGGTTCCAAGCCTTTGGTCACATACAGCATAGGTCTGTCTATAAAAAGCCATGGCATAAAGGCATCTCTGAATCCCTCAAGGGATCATTCTGTTTAAGTATAATCAAATAACAAAACATAGTAATAATAATAAAAAAAACACGTATATGCGAATGGAGTGGTATTTCATAGATGAAATCAGTGAGCACAGGGGGTGATACATGATTTTGTATATAAGTACAGTGCATCAGTGTTGCAGATAAAGAGTTTGTAAACATCAGGAAAAAGCACATTAACTTACATAGCATAAAACATGCAGGTTAGGTATATATAAGACTTGTTATCTGCATTATGCCTCCATTTGTTATTAAGCTTGTTGGCATATGAAACATTTGTTTACTTACACAATGCTGTTAAGATTTTGCATTTAAAATGCGTCTTTTTCTGAAACAAGCTTACAGAAAAATAAATTAGACTTCCTATATATTTGCATGTTTGGTGTGAAATGAACTTGTGTTGTGCTACAGTGTGAGTTTTCCATTTTATGGTGTGAAAATGTAGCATTAATCTCAATAAAGATGCTCAAGAGGGTTTTATAGAAGAAAATGATGTGTTGGCTTAAAAAAAACAACAAAACAAAAAACACCTGTACAGTCAAACATTACATACAAAGTATAAAAAGGAGACATTTTAACATTTCAAAAATTATTAGCAGTCCATCTACTGAGTGCCAATGTAATGTATGATTTATAGAAAAAAATATTATATATACGGTATGTTTGACCTAATCAAACATCAGAAATGGTCAATGAGTGTTAAAAACAATTCAGTGGACATTTGGATTAAGAGTACCATTCCCTTGGACAACTTTCATAACACTTTTGCCCAAAGAAAAGGTTGCCATGTAAATTTGTTTTGATTTCATATTTTGCTTTTTTAGTTTATTTTGACTTTGTTTTAACAATGAATCAATACCACAGTAAATTGTATATTCTATCATTTTGTTATTATACTAAAGACAACAATCTCATAGTATTATATGGTTTTGTCTCCACACATATATATTTCTGTCAGGAAGGCAATAGATTTCGCTATCCTAAACTGGTGGTTAAGTCATTTCATATTTTATTTTATTTTTGTTAGTTGACACATAGATTTGTATTGTAAATAGGGAGGTAGCAGCTTCTTCCTTCTGCAACTATTTTCAAAATCTCTCCATTAAAAAATAGACTACCTAGTATGCTACAAAAAGTGAATATATCCTCTTTCTTACCCACAAGCAAGTGTAAATAACTGATGTTTCTGAAATCTGTTACCTTACAGCAGGGTCACTCTCCAACATTTCTGTGAGACGCTGTACTTGTTCTGGTTGTATGGAGCGACCTATGAGAGCCTCTGTGTTGGTGTAAATGAGAAAAGCAGACACGGCTCCCAGCAATGTTCCCACACCTAAGGAGCCCAAGCTGTCATAATATGGGTTCCCTAAATATATGGAAAAAAAACAAAAACAAAATGGTTACACCATCAGGATCTAGTTTCAGCCTTCAGAAACTCAAAAACAAAATTCATTAAACACACATTCTGATAATCTGTCTTCTACTTCAGTGTTTAACTTAATGCACTGCTGGTGAATGTAACAAATAAGTTGTACAATTTATTCAGAGGAAAGTTATCCCAAGCAGCAGTTGAGATCAGCAGAGCGGATGGAAGTATTAGAAACTTAAAATGGAATCCTGTTTCTGTGACAGGTGAGGCACAATAAAACAAAGCCGTGTGCCTGCAGTCTGCCAAAACAGATGTGGCGGTTAAGATTTATGAGGTGAAAGAGAGCATTAAAAGATCACAAAATAGCAGTATAGAAACATAATTCATATTATTTTGCCTTGAGTGTCTGTGTCCAATCACGGGAATAAGAAGGACAATAAAAAGGAAGTAACTTCTGAATTAACAACCTCATGGATAAATTAGTATGTAACTCCCCAACGCTCACATCTCACAGACAAGTAACAGAACTCGATAATAGTTCTCCAAACAATACCTGTAAAAAAAATTGTTTTCTTCAGGATTTTTTTTCCCCAAAAACTTTTCATGGAGCATAATAAAGTAAACTTTAACTTTACATGTCCATATAGTAATAAAAAAAACAACATTTTACATATTGGGCTTTGTCCTTGGCTCGCTCCTCCTCTCCTTTGTGCCCTTATCCACATGGAGAGCGAAATGCTTCCTCAAGCTTGGGATAAATATAAGGGTATCCTAAATTGACCAACGCTCACATCTCACAGACAAGTAACAGAACTCGATAATAGTTCTCCAAACAATACCTGTAAAAAAAATTGTTTTCTTCAGGATTTTTTCCCCGAAAATTTTAATGGAGCATAATAAAGTAAACTTTAACTTTACATGCTCATATAGTAATAAAAAACAACATTTTACATATTGGGCTCTGTCCTTGGCCCGCTCCTCCTGTCCTTTGTGTCCTTATCCACATGGAGAGCGAAACGCTTCCTCAAGCTGAATATGGAAAAAACTGAAACCATTGTTTTTCTTCCCTCTAGGAATCCCCCCCCCCCCAAATCAACCTGTCTCCTCCTCCCCTTAATTTTGCTGCCTACGTGTCATCCATGACTCTTCACTTTCCTTTATATGTAAGCAGCATTACATGCATCTGTCCCTTCCTCACTAATGAAGCTACCAAAATCCTAATCCACTCTCAAGTCATATTACGTCTCGACTACTGTAGCCTCTTCCTCGTTGGTGTCCCGCTCAATGTCTTGCCCCCTTCAATCTATACTAAATGCTGCTTCCAGACTCATCTTCCTCTCATGCCACTCCACCTCGACTTCCTAGTTTATGTCAAACCCTCTACTGGCTTCCTGTCCGTTTCAGAACTCTCTTTAAACTCCTTACCCTCACCTTTAAGGCCATCTGCTCATCCACAGCTCCCTCCCTCTCTTCCCTCATCTTTCCTTTGCTAACCACAGCTGTCTGACCTCCCTACTGATCACAACATCTCGTGCCGATGTCCAGGACTTCTCCCATGCTGCACCTCTGCACTGGGATGACCACCCCTCTTCAGTCAGTCTCTCCCCCACAATGCAGATCTTCAATCGTTCACTCAAAACCTACCTGTTCAGGCTAGCCTATCCCTCCTCCCCTTAACATCTTCACTGCATCCTTCATCTATCCCTTCTTCTCATTTCCCCTTTTCTTGGCTCACACCAGCAGTCCACTTTCTTCCCTCTCCTTATGTCTTCTGTAGAATAATCCCTCCCACTTAGTGTGTTAGCTCACGTGGGCAGGGCCCTTCAGCCTAGTGTTGTTCCCTCCTCCTCCAAGAGCCCCTCTCTTCATACCCTCTTTTCCCCCTCCCCACCTGGTGGCTCCCTCTTAACCTCTCACTGCGCTCTATTCCTTCCTCCCTGATCGGCCAAGCTGGACACCTCACCTTTTGCCTTGCTGTCTGTGCTTGCTTCACTATATTTTAGTTATATATTTATATTGTATTTTATTTTGTATTATGCTGTTCATCCCTGCCCAGTATGTCTGTATTGTATTTTATTGTTGCATTTTGTACATAGCTGCGGACACCTTGTGGCGCTTTATAAATAAAGGCTAATAAATAA
>WWET01000666.1:482269-493410 GCA_011038615.1 Limnodynastes dumerilii | reverse complement strand
AAAAAAAAAAAAAAAAAAAAAAAAAAAAAGGAATCAAAAACACAAAACTACAATAAAAAAAACACACAAAATCTTTTATTGCACACAGCTTCTGCTCAATTGCATCATAGCAACTCCATGCCTTTAAAATATATAGTTGTCTTATACACGCTTTGCAGCCTGATATCTATGGGATGGAGTGTGGATATATATATATTTCTCACATGTAGGAATGTCTGGTAATTAGTAAATAAAGGACTCAAAAAACAATGAAGCTATATTGGTTTTTACCTGTCTGAGCACCTCTGCAACTATCAGACCAGTTAGAGAAGTGCCCTTCACTTTTGGAGATAGACATATCCCAATGTTTCAGATGCCATATGCACCATCACCTGGACAAAACATATATTTATACATCAGTTGACCAATAAATGTTTTATTCGTCACCTGATGTATAAATATACATTTTGTCCAGGTGATGGTCATATATATGTATCTGCAGATATTTGTAACTAATTCTATGACTTTATACATACACACACACACACACGACATTAGATCACAAAATCACAAAATGCTGAATCCATTCGTATTAGTTTATATTTAAGCGGCAATTCAAGCACGAGCAACAACGTAAAAGATCCAGCTTGTTTTACTGAATAGATGGTGTTGAATAGCGTAGCATACCGTACTGGTAAAAGGACAATCCCTTTGCCCTGGCACTTTTCCTAATTTCATTAACAGCAACAAGGAGTGTAGCTAAAATAAAGAACAGAACAAATTTTGAAATCAAACACATTCCAAACGCCAGACACATCAGTCACTTCTGAATAGAGAACTAATAACTAGTCAGATCAGCTCATACAATGTGAATTTCCCCACAAAAACAATTGCAAACATATGCAGACTTCCTAATGTTACAATATAATGGAAATTTATTTAAATTTGCCAGAAAACAAATAGGCAGATTATGTCTTACCTCCTTCAGAAACTAATGATCCCGCTAAAATACAATACGCCTGCAAGAAAAGATAGAAGTTGTTTACTTTCTTCAGGAAAATTTGGATAGATAGTGTGTAGCAAAGGAGGGAGACCTACCCAAAGCAGAGATTCCATTGGCTGAGGATGAAGTAATCCCATGATGCCATGGTACCATGACAATCCAGCACCCATCATAAAAATGCCAACACCACTAATCAGGGAAGCAATATAACGCATGTTTGTAAAGCCATACCTGTGTGATTCAAAATGAAAACAAGCAAATTAATGTTGTTTTTTTTTGTTCTTTCTATACTATAGAAAACAAGAGCAGAGTTTACGTGATAGCAAACTATCTACAAGCTTTGGTGACATCCTGGGGCTTATTAAGGAGCAAAAAACATTTAGCAGTCATGGGGTGAATTTTTTTAATTTTTTTATTATTTACAAGAAAAAGTGCCTGGCGTTGCCCAGGTTTAAATCTTTAAGTTATTAATTCAATGAGTTGGATGCCTTCTAGAAGGTTCTACAGAGTTCTCATCATTTCCACAACCTTCTAGAAAGTTCAACAGAATTCTATTCCGAACCCTAATTCCAAACACGAACCCTAATTCTAACCCTGTTTCCCAACCCCAACTCGACCCTAAATTAAACCCTAATTCCGAACTGTAATTTGAACCCAATTTCAAACCCTGAAAAAAACACCCTTCTTTCGTTATCTTGGAGCGCAAGTGAAGCGGCGGCGTCAGGGTTGCCTCCTGGAGGACACAGGGTGGCCGAAAAGTTCGAAGCCCATGGTTTCCTATGGGAAGGGTCGAAGCGCATGACGGTCAAAAAGGAAAGGGTGCTCTCGGGGGATGGGCGTACGGAGAAAGTGAGGCGGGTACGTGTGCGTCTCACGTCAGGGTCACCTCCGGGGGGGGATGGGCAGGGTGGCCGAAAAGTTCGACCCCCATCGTTTCCTATGGGAATGGCTGAAACGCATGTTAGAAAAACAATGGGGGAAAACAAGCCACTGGGGGATGGGCAAGAGTGAGGCGGCGACCCTTTGGCCAGACTCGTCCCAGAGCACGGGTGACGCGGGGGCGTCACGGTCACCTCCTAGGGACCGAAAAGTTCCCCTGTCATTCTCTCCTATGGGACCATGCTTTCCTATGAGACCTATGGAAGCATGTCACCCCCTTCCCACCACCCCTAGGAGTGTCTTACCACCACAGTATTTTTTTCCAGATTGTAAGTCATATGCGTACCAAGTTTGGTGTAAATTGCTCCAGAGTTATGCTGAAACATACACATATACATAAACACATATACACACACACACACACACACACACACACTTTTATATATAAATATACAGTATTTTGCAAGCAGGGTGCCATAGGTGCTGGCAAACAGGGAACACAGTCCCCCTAGATTTCACAATTAATTGACTGCTATTAAGTAGGCTCTTCCTGCCAGCCAGGAGGACTGACAGTGCTTAGCTGTCAGTGGGTGACAAAGCGTTTATAACCAGAGTAGGGCACTTAGAGCCTCTGCACTTTATAACCAATCAGAAAGCAGCTGACAATATGGCAAGAGTGTATGACAATATGGCAGGAGTGTATGACAATATGGCAGGGGTGTATGACAATATGGCAGGAGTGTATGACAATATGGCAGGAGTGTATGACAATATGGCAGGGGTGTATTTGGACAAAATGGGTGGAATTAGAAAACTGCTGGCACATGCGTGCACAGAATAGCCAGTGTGCCTGCGAAAGCTAGAAACCACACTGAGCTGGTACCAGATGGTGTAGGGGTTTTACAAGCTGCCGCCCCCATTCATCATTCTGCAGGGTAATGGCTACTTTGATTATATCAACAAAAAATACTAACTAAATAACCACACAATTGCCTCCACATGTAATTCAACAACTTTGCTAAGGCGTAGGTGTGCTCCTCTTATAGCTGCTGTTCCTAAATCATCCCTTCTATGTCCTATTTACAAGCCAGCAACATAGCCATCTGCATTAGCATAAAAAATAAAGTGACAAGAATGTATGTATACACGTCTGTGTGCTCCAGGTTTATATACTGTGTTTACTATGGTCACCATCTTCTGCACCTAACATTTAGGGTAAAGAATTATTATACTGCCATAGAAGTTATTACATTTCCTTTCAGCTCCATGTATAAAAGCATAACGTCCTACATTCTGCACGTAATTTAATTTACTATGATTACTGCTATAATATATAAGTGTAGTCAAATTTGTTCACCTATTAGAGAAAACAAAACAGGTAAAACTTAATTCTTATGCGGCAGATAAAAAGCATAGCACAGTGACTCTTGTTATTTTATGGCTCAGAGTGAGATTGAACCAGTAATCATTGCTCGGTAATTTAGATTTTGTACTAAGCTGTACAAGTTATCATGGCATGTCATTTCTGTTTTATACAATACATTATTTTACTTGTTATATGGGTTCACTGCTTAATGAGAAGGCTGTAAACACATCAGAGTGGCAGACACATTATAGATATTGGAATGCCACATGCTAAATACATTGCTCCACTGCAACACCCCTGTGCTAAAGTGAAAAATGGTTGCCCCTTTTAATTAGAATGCCATTTTTCCCCAGAGCTACATTGACAATAGTGTCTTGGATCCCATTATGTGGACAGCATGGCGGCTCAAGTGGCTAGCACTTCTGCATCATATCTGAGGTCAAGAGTTCAATTCCCGGACATGGCCTTATCTGTGTGAAATTTTAATACTCTCCCTGTCTGAATGGGTTTCCTCCGGCACTGCAAAAACATGCTAGTAGGTGAATTGTCTGCTAACAAAATTATCCTTATCCTGTGTATGTCTGTGCGGGGACACATTCTCTGTAACGAAAATGCTATTTCTGAAATAGAAACAGGCGAAAGTTCTTTTTCTGCTTTCTCTATTTTGAAAATAGCACGATTAGAAAGTTTTACTAATGAATGGGTAAGTATGCCGAATGTATTTTTCAACATACTTACCCATTCATTCAGAAACTTTCGCCGCAGACCCCCACCACCAGACAGGTGAGTATTACAGGGGAGCCTTTGGGGTGTCTTAGGGTTAGGTTTCAGGAAGGGGAGTCTTAGGGTTATGGAAAGAGAGGGTTAAGGTGAGATGAGGATATCAGTTGGGGTAGGATAAATACTCACCTCTCACCACTGCAGATTCATCTTTCGGATCTTCAATTGCTTGTCCATGGCAGGACAAGAGCAATCGATACCAGAGACAATTTGAAAGTGGCTTTGATAAAAAGGCCCATTCAGGAAAGGGCCGTTCTCGTCACAGGACTCACACCCGTCTCTGTGTTAGGGAATTTAGACTGAAGCTCCAATAGCGCAGGAAGTGATGTGAATAACAAACGTTCTCTGTACACCGCTGCAGAATTGGTGGCGCTATATAAATGATTACTGCTATAGCTAACTATATTATACATTTCAACAACTGACTAAGAACCAGTTTTACTACAGCTATCTATCTACATATAAACGGCTGATAAATCCATTTAACAGATGTTCTTCTCTATGGACAGACAATGAGGTCTATGAGGTGGTTGATTTTTGGTAGAAATTCTGGAATACAACAATCAATTGTACTTTAATTCAGTCTGCACTGTAAACACTAATAAAATGGCATTGATTACCATGTTTAGGGTAAAATAATTGCATTTATTTATAATGTCTTTTGTCCATAGCCACTGTTGAAGATGCTTCATTACGAAAAGGTAGTGACATAAAAATTATACGTAGAATTAAGTACAGCATGTATTAACGCAGGGCAGAACAATTTAATAAAGTAATATTACTTCATGCCCTTTTCAGTGTTTCAAAAAAAAGTAATTTAATTCTGTATATTTTTCTCTAATCCCTTCCCTGCATAGGCTATTTAGATCTAATCTTATTACTTTAATGTTATGCACCACAGCTGCTGATGAAATTGATTTAATCCCTTTTTTTTAATGCATTCAGATGTTTAATGAACAGGGTAGTATTTAAATATTCACTGAATACTATTCTGAATTTAATTCCTCTCGTCGGTCTGTGCTACTTCAGATATGTTTTGATACAAGAAATACATTTTCATATTTATAATTTTTCTGCAGAAAGCTGATTATTATTCTCTAGCAATAGGCTGGTGTTTTGCCTGAGATGGACAGTCTGGCCAGACAGAAAAGGCATAGGTCTTTCATTTGTAGGTTACTGTGCACAACACAAACAATGGATTTTTTTGTATGTATTGAATTCAATGAATACAATAAATACTGAAAATTAAAGATAATCAATAAAAATATATAAAAAAAATGTGTAAGATGTGTAAAGAACCTAAAAATGTACAAAATAATATTGCTACAAATATGCTAATCAGGCAGTGAGCATGTTAGAAAGATTTGTTAACAGCAAAATGGTACAGAAATGCAATTGCTTGAAAATAGGATTAAACAATCCAGTTCCTTTTAGGATGGCACAGCATGACCTTGAGGTTGGGGCGGTAACCAAGCGATATGGGCATGCTTTACAATTTTCCCGGCTATATGACTATTTCGTTGGGAGCCGGGTGAATTTGTAAAACCATTTACACGGCTTACATCATCATTACATTTAAGGGTTCCATTGTATAAATCTCCTCTGGTAAAGAGATTATATGATTTCAAAGTCAGAACAAAAGGATGGCTTACAAAGCAGTGATACTCAAAGCAGAGCTGCTGAACATGGTGGCAGTTATATGAACAGGTTAGAAACATAATGGGGGAAAGGTGGCAACCCTCTAGTGCAGGGGGGGTTCTGAACCCCGTCCTCAAGTACCGCTAACGGTCCGTGTTTTGTAGGTCTCCCTGCAAAACCTGTGGAGCTTTCAAAATGTAACTGTCAGTTATCAGCTCACCTCCAGCAAGGAGATTTAAAATACTTGGACTGTTAGTGGTACTTGAGGACAGGGTTGAGCTCTAGTGGAATCTTTCTGGCATTTGTTCTGCTGGGAACACACTTATCCAAAAGGCGTCCAATGCAACCTACAACCAAATGATTTTAAAACTTTCTGAAAAATCAAGCGACATGACTGCCAATCACCTGACCAATTGTGTAGTGTCCCTCCACTGCGTTACTCAATCAATCATTCTCCTGATTTATGACATCATGGGACTTTGAGTACTGAAATACGTGTTATATGTATACATGAAAACCACATAAAAAGTATATAAACTGAATTACATGTTGTATGTGCGGTTGGGATCGAACATGTGTAATGTGTTTACTAATACCAGAGCAGACAACATATTATATAGCCTGACAGCGTGAATGTAAACATAAAGATGGCTGGTCTTACGGGTGTCCTGGGTCTGGGGTCCGAACTGACTGAGAGATTCCTAGTGCTAAGAGGGCCTGAAACATGGAAACAGAGATTCATTAGTGCACTGCAGCTGAAACGCAGATAATGGCATTCACAACAATATACAATTCACAGCAATATACAATTCACAACATACAATTCACGACAATATACAATTCACGACAATATACAATTCACATCAATACACAATTCACATCAATACACAATTCACGACAATACACAATTCACAACAATACACGACAATATACAATTCACGACAATATACAATTCACATCTTGTCAAAGTTAAATTAATATTGGAAGAAATCTGAACAAATCAATCTTACGTTACGATATTATATCATACAAACAAATAAAAAGACAATTTTATTCTAGGTACACGTCTGTCTGCATACCCTGCTAATAGTGTTGCATCTGTTTGATACATATGCATATCTAACCCTCTTGATAAAATCTCGTTTTCTCATCCCTTAATTCACTGACCACATTTCACCCAGGGAAGTGCTGGGCATAACTAATGACAGCTGGTCTAGAAGAGGAACGCATAATTTGAGGGGTACATCTTTATTACCCCAAGGACACAAAAAGAAACAACACTAATAGCCACTTTAAACACCATATGAACCTTCCTCCTCTGCATTCCCAAGAGGAACCATAGACACAACGGGCTGGATCCAAACCTAAATACAGATACCGTGCCGTTAGTCTTCCGTGTCGGAATGCAGCATCAGTCATCAGCGCGTGCGCATTACAAAAGAACAGCTGTCTTACACATGCTAAATGCATAAATCAGCTGCCTTTATCATCTCTGGATCCAGTCCAATATAACCCAATACCCTACATTGCAAAAGTATGCCCTCTTGGGTGCATAGAATTCATATGGCTAAAGGGAATTCCTGTCCCTTTAGCCATATAATCAGATCATCTTAAACCAGCACCATGCATAATGGATGGTCTTATGGAAGGTGGTCCGGGAATATTATTTGATATACTTAATCTTTGGCTCTTTTTTCCCCTTTTAATAACTGCTGTTATAATTTCTTATCCCTTTAGCTTTGTGCACATAATTTACGTTAAGTTAATCACTGTGCTAAGCACTAAATCTCAGCTTTGACACTCTAAATGAAGACAATCACACCTCTCATCCAATAAAAACATAAGGCAGGCAAGACCCTCTGCAAATAAATGGAATAAATCTTATATAACATTATGTATACAACTTATGTAACATTATTATTTAAAATCGAACCTCAGGCTACGGACTATGTGCATTTATAATATGACGTTGTCCTTGATCAGATAAGCCTTTTAATTATATGTTTAATAAGTTGCGTATCTTAACAAGTGAAAAAAACTTAGGTAATACTGGCGAGAGGTAAGAGCTAGAGGTACTAGGACATAAACTAGAGAAGGTAAAATGCTGGAAGGTAACGCCACCTTGTGGCAGATGTATGATATGTAAAGGATATGGATACGTCAAACCTATGCTTATCTAGTAAAACAAACAGGGTGCCCTAACAAGTAACGATCAGAGCTGTCAGCACATTACAAGAATGTCCTCATTATGGTAATTATGGTCCCGATTCAGACTTAAGAGTGCTTTAAGAACGCATGAAACAGCAGAAGTCCGCACTTATGTGGTAGGGGAATTTATTTGACTTACGTGTGCTATAGCTTTACCTCAACCTCTCTATGCATATCGCTGTGCGGATGTAGCAAACATACATGCTGTCTAACCTAGCCCAAAACGTACCACTGAAATGCTTCCAATCACCCACATTGCATATTCTAGCACGCATGGAGTGTTGTCACACCGCCGTATGGAGTTGTGCACGTGTGCCAATAAACTCTGTACGTAGTGAGATCTGATGTGTTGTGCACGCATGCGCAGATCGCTACAAAACGCCAACTTACGCACGTTTGCTTGTTTGATCCAGATCCGTCATGTGCCCTGTGCTAGTGCTACATTGTGTTCCAATATATTAAAATGAGAAAGTGGACTATTTAGTGGAGCTATGAGTGCAGCATCAGTCGTGTTTACCTGTGAATCCTCCTAAAATCCGTCACCAGCTTAGGGCTGACAGGAGATTTTGAAGAAAAAATAAGACCCTATTTACGGTTCCAACACAAATGTATTCTCCTCAAAACGATCAGTTTTTTGCATTTTTTTTTTTTTTTAAAGAATGAATCTGCTTAGGTGTTTATATACAATAAAAGTTTTACATATATTGAATACAAAGAGCTCATACAAGTTCAATAGCAATAATCCCAAGCCAGAAATGCTACTGTCAGAACTAAGGATGGGGTGCAGGTATTTTCAATGGCATTGCCTGTGCCTCCTCTGCGCAAAACCTCTGGATCAGGGTCCTGTTGAATAAAACTACAAGCACCCGGCTTAGATCATACACAACTGCTACGTGGTGAAATGGGGGCTTTATAGGTAGCTTCCCGATGATAAAACAAATCAATCTTCTTTACACAAGTATTTGGATCTCATAAAAAGTTTAGCCACATTTTTTCTGTTGGTGATGTCAAATATCAAAAGGACGGCTCACTCTTGCAGTGTTCACAATTGTAGGTAGAGGACAAATTATTTATTTTATTTCTTAACAGGTTTATACAGCACTATTAAATTACTTAGCGCTTTACAGAGAATATTTTACATTCACATCAGTCCCTGCCCCATTGAAGCTATATACTAAGTTCCCTAACACAGACATACACACACACAGACTAGAGTTAATTTAGTCAGCAGCCAATTAACCTGTCAGCATGTTTTTGGAGTGTGGAAGCACCCGGAGGAAACCCATGCATACACGGGGAGAACATACCAGCTACAAACAGATAAGGCATAGTCTGGGAATAAAACTCATGACCTCAGTGCTCTGAGACACAAGTACTACTCATTGAGCCCCTGTGCTGCCCAATTACAGAAATGACAGAATTGTCCCATAATGCTTAAAGTACCAGGATCCCAGCTGTAGGAAATGTAAACCTCCATCAATAATAACCTGCCAGCATGTTTTTGGAGTGTGGGAGGAAGTCGGAGCACCCAGAGGAAACCCATGCATACACGGGGAGAACATACCAACTGCAAACAGATAAGGCATAGTCTGGGAATCAAACTCATGACCTCAGTGCTGTGAGACACAAGTACTACTCACTGAGCCCCTGTGCTGCCCAATTACAGAAATGACAGAATTGTCCCATAATGCTTAAAGTACCAGGATCCCAGCTGTAGGAAATGTAAACCTCCATCAATAAAGTCAGATTCTGCTTTTATAGCGAAAACGTATAGCACAGTTATTGCATCTAATTTCTAAACAAAGGTCTAGGTTTATAGGAACTATCAATACAAGTCTTTTGATTTAACACAAATCGTTTTAACAAGAACATGCTTTATATACTGTTCTTACCTGGTTGCACGTATCAGCTAAGGAGTGAATGGCTTCAGAGAACATACTAGCAGAACCCGTGTACACCCAGGCCAAAAGCTTAAAGAAAAAGTTTAATCCATTTCTGGATTTAGAGGAAAACAAGATAGCACAAGTCAGTATCAGTCCCATATGGATTCATATATAAAAATTGTAAAGATAAAAAATGATTATATTTATGTAAAGCAAGAAAGTAAAAGTGGACTTTTGAGATTGGCTACTTCACCATGGCAAATAATGGTCAGCATAGCAATATGAAAGACCACCTACCATCTACAACAGAGATAATTATAATAGCCTACTAGCATAAGGCTAATCAAAACATAATTATTTGAATATATTAATATAATATATATATGTAAACAATTATTTCTAAAGAACAATGGACATGCAAAATCAAAATAACATCTAATATAGGTTTTACAAATCTTTTCAAGTTCTGTCAGTTTTGTAACCAGGCAGGAAGAAATAATTAAATTGTTATTTGACAAGTGTAGAAAATAATTACAGAATCTTACATGCAAATAGCAACCATTACAACTTTACCAGGACCTTTTGTAAACATGGATGCAGTACTCAGCCGAGGCTGCAAAGAAACACAAATATCCCACATGTAAAAGCATATCAGGTGTAAACAGGAAAATCTGCAACAAATTCATTCAGGCAGTAAATGCATTATTCATAATTGTTTAAGATTATTGCATTTTTTGTAAATAAACCTTATTATTTCCCCCCAGGCATTGCATCTGATACAGTACATGACATAAGATACGTTTTTCAGTGTTTGTGTAAAATTCAGTGACAATGGATAAAATAAACATCAAGCTGTCTGGTGTGTCTTTTCCTCTTCACTTTCTCTTGCTCAAAGGACAACACATTGAAGTTTGCAATATGGTTCTGTACAGTTGGTCTATGTCAGGGGTGTCAAACACAAGGCCCGCGGGCCAAATCCGGCCCGCCAGCCCTCGTCTGATGGCCCGCGGTGCCGCCGCCAGCCTTGCAGCCTCCCCTTTTTTTTTTTCAATGAATTTACTCCGTGCCTGCACGGAGTAAATTCATTTAAAAAATGGCTCAAGTAAAAAAAAAAAAATTTTACTTACCTTCCGGGACCTGGCCCGACTTCTTCCTGCCCCGCACTGCTCCCTGGGTGTCGGACGTGACGTCATCACGTGACGTCTGTCCGACATCTCCAGGGATCAGAGGAGCGCGCGGACGCCGCGGAGAGGAGCCAGACTGAAGAAGAAAGAAGTAAAAGAAAGAAAGAAGTAAAAGGTAAGTAAAGTAAATGGAGGGGGCAGATGGCTGGGCACTATAAAAGGGGGCACATGGCTGGGCACCATAAAAGGGGGCAGATGGCTGGGCACTATAAAAGGGGGCA
>WWET01000666.1:433005-456074 GCA_011038615.1 Limnodynastes dumerilii | reverse complement strand
AAAAAAAAACTGTTAGTAAAAAATTAACCCCTTCCCCCCGCCTACCCCGCAGCCGCCGAAGTATATTAAATAAATAATAAACGTCCCTCCCGGGCATGCTGCCGCTAGTAGTGCTACTACAGCAAGCGTGCCCATGAATGACAAGGCATGCTTACTCTAGTAGCACTACTATAGTCAGCATGCCTTTCCCCAAAACAATAAAAAAAAGCCACAAGTGTCCCCCTATAATAATACATTTTTAAAGAATGTAAGGGCCCCGTCCCTAGTCCCTATCATTAAAAAAATTACAGTGCCCACATAGTAAAATAAAAAAACACGACATGTGCCCCATAAAAAAATAAAAATGTAAAAAAAACCTTGTCCCCTTCTTTAAAAAAGAAATAAAAAAAAGTGCCCACATAGTTTAAATGTTAAAAAAAAATGCGCCATGTGCCCGTGGAAAATAAATAAAAAAATGCCAAAAAAATGCCCAGAGAAAAAAAGAATAAACAAACTTACCTGCTCTGATGGGGGTCCAGTGTTAATCCGGGGCTGGCCTTGGCAAAATAAAAAAACCCCAATGCAGAAGACCTGGCACACCGGACATCCCGGCTCTAATGACAGGTCTACTGTCATTGGGGGGTATTTATACCCTTTGGGCACTGTAAGAATTATCGAGAGAACGAGAACTGTGACACTGAATTCTCGTTCTCTCGATAATTCTTACAGGGACTCTTTTCTCATTTAAATATTCCTCCACAGGCACAGCCTGGTCGGAGGCGCACACAGTCGGATGCTGTGAGCGCTCCCAATCTGGGCATGCGCAGTGGCCATTTTCACTGCGCTTCCGTCTGAAAAATAGACGTAAGCGCAGGTCTGAATCAGGTCCTGTGAATCAACAGAGGATGGTCAATTACATTTATTTTGCATTGCCTAACAATGTTTTGGTCATGAAATAGGCTGGCAAAGTTGGTATAGGCACAATATTGGACCATTTTGAATAAGTAGTTGTAGTTTTGCAAGGGTTAAATGGTGTTGGGCAACAAATTTGACAAAAAGGTGTGCCTGGCAGAAAAACAAAGTTCTGTAAGCATTGGAAAAAATAATGTTAGTTGACAAAAGCATCTAGTCTGCCTAATGTTATGCATATGTATACATATCTAAACCTGAATCATGGTATCATAAAGAAAATAGAGTAAAAGATAATCTATGGAACTTCGTTACTGCCATAATGGTGTAAATATCGAGGCTGATTAAAATAGCTCTCATAGATTATTTTAACCGCTGTTTTATAAAAGCATGAATGAACATCTTAAATGTAGTATGGAATACCACTATCTACTATCTTCTGCCCATCTTATCGTTTAATAACATTTTCCTATGTTGCTTTACTTCTAGATCACAGTAAAATAAATCTCTAAAATAGTTATATAGGAGAAAAGTGAATCTCGCCTGTTTCTGATATTTTCTACATATATGTATAGTTGGCTTTATGTATGCCATTTTTTGTACAGGAGCCCAGCTCTGCCGATAGTTTCGAATTCTTTCGGATCTGCAGTATGTTTGTGTCAGTGTGCTGAGAATCTTCCTGTGGCAAAGTTTAATCTCCACAAAACTCTGAGCATGCCTACTGGTCCTGCTGGCAAACAGTGATAGTCTCTTTTAATCACAGAATTGTATTCTAAAACGTTATTTAATTTTAACATGTAGCTGGTAATACTTAGAATATGGTCTTGCTGCAGTGACTAATCATTGTATGTTATCTCCTTATGTTTTGCAGGCCTCTCTCCTCCTTAATTTTAATACGCACCTAAAATTTAAGAAAGTGTAGCAGGCTTGTGTAGTGCAAGCCATGGAAGCAACTGCCTTGGCATTAGCTATTGATATTTATAATTTCATGATAGGTGCTATTTCCCCTTTGATGCAGTTACTACCTGACCATTTCTCCTTTCTACCTGAACTTTGCACTGTAACTTAATCTTCTTATTCAATTTCTTCCATATAGCATATGCCAAACCCTCCTGTGTATGACAACCTTGACATTAGAGTATTGGAAAGGAGGGGAAGGTTAAATAATGCCAGTTTGGTGTGTGTGGATAATCAGTTTTTTTTATGTATCGGTTATGAACCACATCTAATTGGTTTTCAATCTGTTCACACAAAAGTAGAATGTTGTGGCTGCTAAAAATTAAACATTGATCAATGTGACTGACACCGCTATGATGATATGTATTTAGGTGTAGTAAAGACAGTGACTGTGCAGAGAACATTTTCTTTGGTCTTTCCCTGTGATACCAGCTTCTTCCATCAGCTCTCCTTATAAGAATGTAAAATTCCAGGCAGGTACATTGATTGTTTCATTTCCGATTGTCAGGATAAGTATATTTGTCTCTGGATCTATTAAACATAAGTAATTTAAGCTTACAGCTCAGCAGGAGATGGGCCTTAATATTTTGGAATTATGCCTATAATTTAACAATTTTATTTGTTCATCTTGTTGTTTATCATTAAATAAGACAAAGCTTAAATACTAATAATATTTATTAGAGCTATATGTAGCCTATTATGAATACATTTGTAAAATCTTAGAATGTTTTTTTTCCTATTTACAAACTAGTATTAGTAATATATGTTGTAGTAAGATTATTGCTGTTTGCAGTTTCTGGAGAATCGTACCTGAGGTCCCAGTCTGCCGAAAACTTCCTAGACATGTACAGTGGTGTTACCGGTGCTCCTCGAAGTCACTCATGGATGGGAAGCATTGGCACATCTCACAGAGAGATGGACACTGCCTCATCTCACAGCCCTCACACACAGGATGCGTTCGGTCTCCTTTGTTAAATAAAGGTCAGTATTCAATTTCCTAGAGCATAGAGTTGGAAATAGCTTTAAGAAATAATTGTGGCTCTGTAAACTGGGTTATATTTCACCAATTAGGTAAAAGTCTTGAGATGACCATATGTCAAGACATCTTTCTGCCTAAAGAATAATGCAGGGTACACAATAAATTATGTTCACCCAATTATGGTGCCAATCACACAATATATGAGTGTTTGAAACAATATCATACGTGTGTTTGCTCCCATGTTAATTGTTTTATCATTCCAAAGTACACTAAATCATTTGATTTGATTTTTAAACCTTCCTAATTTTACCAATCAACAATATCACAATGTTGTTCCATATGTGAAGTGTGTATGCAGTCCCAGCTGTATGCCCAGCAATCTTGCATCTACTTCCTGCAACAAGGACATCTTTGTGGGGGTGAATAGTAAACTTTTTTGAGGAGAGGGTTATAGTTGATCACTAACACATACATTTTGTAAGTGTGTATTCATGAATAGCCGTGCTCTTCAGGACTTGAGATCGTTGGTGATATCATTTAATATATTGCATCTTGTGAAATTAGGTGGTGTGTTTTTAGGTTACCAACACAGTAATGTTAAATGTCCAGGAACGATTTGAAAAACAATGTGCCATGTTTCTTTTCTGTTTCAGTAGAAATCCAGGATTAGGACCATGATGAATCAAAGACCTTAGACCAATATTTCACCTAGAAATTGTTGCTAATCTTTTCAGTCTGTTATTGCAGGAGATGAATGTAGCATTGGCTCTGCCACCGACCTCACTGAAACAAGTTCCATGATGGATGGGGACTGGACAATGGTGGATTAAAACTTTTCAACCCTGAGCCTGACACAGTCAGAACTGGAACATATTTCTATGGAAGTGGCCAACAAAGGACCTCACAAATCACAAGTCCAGTTACGGTATGAAATTAATATATGATACTTGGAAAGCATGGCTATTCTATACATTGAAGCATGGGGTTTAAAATTGTATAGGTGAAAGAACATTTCAGTGAATCCCAAATCCTACTTATGCTGTTATAAATAACGTGTTCTTTTGATAATTATTGTTATCAATATTATTTTTAATATTCATTATTGATCTTTCACTGACTTCAATGCTAATAGTTGACTCCATCCACAGACATTTTTTGGAGCTTAGTTGTATGGTGGAATTGGTTGTGGTCAATGTAAACAGCTGGCTGTATACTCTCTTGCAGATACTTGCTGCATGTTTTTATGGAAGATGGCTGCCTGGAGTGGTGTGTGATTATTGGTCTTATACTGCGAGAGTCTTCAGTTATTAATTAAGTATTCAACTTTTTGCAACTTATATAGGCAAGCCACTGGGAGGAGAAGCTGTGTGTAAACCTTCTGGCGATACATGTTTTATTATTGCTAACCATTTATAGAATTATTTAGTGTTGACATAATTTGGAGTATAAAACATGGTAAGTTCTGTAACGCCTCTTGTGCCTCCTTATTAGCTGCTTACACACTACTGTGAAAGGGGCATTTTCACCTCACCCCTAAGCAGGGCCGGATTAAGGATTGTGGGGGCCCCAGGGCAACTAACTTCTGGGAGCCCCTAGCACACATTAAATTTAATTTTGGAGAAAAAGACCTGCACATGTAATACCCATTCAACACCGCCACCGCCGAAAAACCAGGTATTGTCAACCCAGTTTTTATCTGGAAGAAATGCCGGGTCAAAAAAAAGGACACTTTCAAGCGCACAAAAACCCTGGAAATTCCCGGGTCTGTCCCTTTCACACCACCAATGAATTTCCCGGGTTTTAGTGGCTTTTACGCAGCAGGGCATGCTGGCACTTGGAGAACCACAAGTGTCAGTATGCCCTGTCATCCTGTGCAACAAAACACAAAGTTATGCCCCTTCTAGCTAATAAATAAAATATAGGGCCGGCCCATAACATAAAAAAATTGTTATATACAAAAAGAATTACATTTAATACCCCAAATAATAAAGAACTAATGACATTAAATACCTCTGTATACAATCAAATATTTATATTTAATACCCCAAATAAAAAAAAAAATATTTAACAGTAATTATATAAATTTATATTTTGAAAATGTAATTGTCTTATACTCTGGACATTATAATGAATATGTCTACTAATGCTTGTGCTATTTATTCATGTTTGTTCTGCTCTCTTATCCCTGTTCTCCTCTTCACATCTCTCACATACACACCTCTCACACATATGTCTCCACTTCACACCTCTCTTACATACCTGTTCTCTTCACACCTCTCTTACATACCTGTTCTCTTCACACTTCTCTTTCACACCTTTTTCTCACCTCTACAGTCTGCCTCTTTACACCTATACCTCCTTTCTTCTCTACCTCTTTTAACAACCTCCCCATTCACTTACCTTAGCTGTCCATGTGATGCAGGGACTTCCTTTACACTGGGAGACGGAGCACAGAGTCGCGGTGACGTCACCACGCTGCGCAATGCAATTACTAAGGGAGAGGGAGACCTGCTGTATTTGTGGAGGCCCCCTTGTGTGTGGGGGCCTAGGGGCGACCGCCCCATTTGCCCTATGGTGGATCCGGCCTTGCCCCTAAGGATCTTCGGACAAGCCCAATTTCAACATATGCATATATACAAACCACAGAGAATAGTTACAGCACTATCAATTAACTCTAAACAATCCTAGCGTATTCTTTCCCAATTAATGTCATTCAATTCATATAAATAAAAACAGTCAAGTAGATGGAATGTAGGTGAGGGGGACGGAGGAAAAGGTTGCTCTGTATGCAGATGACCTCCACCTGTTTCTATCTGACACGCGGGGTTCCATGACTGCCCTTCTTCAATTGGTCAATAGGTTTGGCACCTTTTCTGGGTTGTTGAGTAATTGGGATAAGTCATATGTGATGCCAATGAAGGGCCCGATTCCGACATCTTTCATACCTACCTGTCCACTAAAGTGGTCCTCTTGCTTCAAATATTTAGGTATCCATATATCAAATGATATGTCTCAATTTTGCTCCATTAACCTATTGCCCCTTATTACTGAATTGGAGACTAGGATGAAGACTTCCACTCACAGTCATGGGTAGGGTTAACTTGATTAAGATGTCTGTTCAACCTAAATTGCTGTACATTTTCCTATAGTCACCTGTCCCATTACCAAAAAACCCTTTTTGCTAAACTTAACTCTCTATTTAACTCCTTTATCTGGGGTAACAAACGGGTCAGAATTATTAGAGAGAATCTCTGTAGGCCTAAAGAAAAGGGTGGTATGGCTCTTCCCAGTTTAGAGCTGTATTATATTGCTACTCAGTTGTCCCACCTTAGAGCCTGGGTTATCAACTCCTCTTATGGTGATCTCCATTGGGCGCTGGTTGAGTAGGCAGGCTTTGGTCATACTCCTATGCAAGCACTGTTAGCAGGTTCCTATCCCCGTAACTCAGCTCCTCTTATTTTACAGGCACAGAAAGTATGGAATAAGGCACATGATTTATTTGGAGGTAAAGATGTAGACCCTGCGACTCCCCTATGGGGAAACTCCAAATTCTCTAGTCTCAAAAGTTTCACAGGGGCAGGGGTCTGGCACCAAAAAGAGATAGATACTTTTCATCAAATACTGTCAGACTCTACTTCTAAACCTTTTCCCCAATTGTGTGCTGAATTTTCTCTCTCTGGCTCGATGTGGCTCGATTATTATCAACTACAGTATGTATTGAATGCACAATTTAAACGGGCATTTCCCCTCTTAACTCCGTCCCAGGCTAGATCACTTCTGCTAGATGTTGGAGATGAACACCTGGTCTCGGCCATTTATTCTGCCTTTCCGGAGACCTCTCTTGTTCGGCTTTGACAGCTATGGGACTCTGATATTGGGCCTCTTAATGATGAGGAGTGGGATGAAGTTTTATGTAGCTCCAAGAGGCTGATTTCAACAAATACAAGTATATATTATTCATAGAGTGTATTTAACGCCAGTAAGACTGGCTAGGTTTGGTACTGCCCACTCTGGTATTTGTCCGAAGTGTGGGGAGTAGGGGGCTGATTTTCTTCACCTTGTGTGGTCCTGCCCAGTTGATTCTTAACTGTATAAGACGCACTGGGGTAACTCTTCCGGCCAATCATCCTAAATGGTGTCTTTTTGGAAATTGACTTGATAATAATTTTAATTTGTATAAGCAAACTTATGTCAAATTCCTATGTATGTGGGCTAAAGTATGTATAGCCAGAACATGGTGCGCCTCTGCCACACCCTCCACTTCAGACTGGCTTAAATTAGTGAATACTTCTTTGAGTCACGAGCAGCATACCTACTTAAGTAGGGGTTGCCCCCAGAAATACAACAAGATTTGGGATGACTGGTTGGATTCTGAGTTCTACATGTGTCCACCAACTGATGATACATCTTTATAGTTGTTTTAATACTGCCGGTTTCTGGTAAAATGCTTGATATTTAATATACATATTTAAGTTCGATATTGGTTTTCTCTTCTCTTCCTTTTATTGATACCAGTTGCTCATTTTTAATGTGATAATCCTATGTGATAGTGCTATCAGCACTAGAAACATGTTGATGTGATTAGTTGTTACTCTGTTCTATGTTATATACTGGTATCGCTGTAAATGTGATTATGATATGATGTAATGCTGACAAAAACGTAATAAATAGCACTTGAATAAAAAAAAAAAAACAGTCAAGTAGATACCCGGTCTTTTCCAAGGAATATATAGTGTCAAACGTGGTCCCTATTCATCCACTGGACTCCTCAGTCTTATATTGCCAGAAATTCACAATTGATTCACACCACAGATCAATTATTTATCTCTCTATTCTTTTTATGGTAGAACAGCTCCCCCCAATGTTACAGACGGTATACAGTGCATCTGGAAAGTATTCACAGCGCTTCACTTTTTCCACATTTTGTTATGTTACAGCCAAAATGGAATAAATTAATTTTTTCCCTTAAAATTCTACACACAATACCCCATAACAACAACGTGAAAACGTTTTTGGGAGATTTTTGCAAATTTATTAAAAATCAAAAAACAAAGAAGTCACATGTACATAAGTAGCAATTACAGCCTCAAGTCTTTTTGAATATGATGCCACAAGCTTGGCATACCTATCTTTGGGCAGTTTCGCCCATTCCTCTTTGCAGTACCTCTCAAGCTCCATCAGGTTGGATAAGAAGCGTTGGTGCACAGCCATTTTCAGATCTTTCCATAGATGTTCAATCGGGTTCAAGTCTGGGCTCTGGCTGGGCCACTCAAGGACATTCACAGAGTTGTCCTGAAGCCACTCCTTTGATATCTTGGCTGTGTGCTTAGGGTCGTTTGCCTGCTGATAGCTGAACAGTCCTGCTGAAAGATGAGCCGTCGCCCCAGTCTGAGGTCAAGAGCGCATTGGAGGAAGTTTTCATCCAGGATGTCTCTGTACATTTTCCCTCCATCCTGACTAGTTAAACACAGATATTCAAAAGGAGGATCCTTGTGTAGCCTGTTCAGCAAGAAACACATTGTAAAAATCTTAGTAATGTTCTCACCTTTTTGTTATCTTGGTAGGAATTTTTAATAAAAGTATCTTTGTAATTCAGATGTTGACTCTTTGACTTTTTCTTTCAAACACCAATATTTATTTCTCCATAAAACAAGTTTTCTTAAAATTTTCATAAAAACATTTTCCTTACAATACAGTACAGTTCTTTTATCCCCGGGGGATATACAGGCTTTGTGAATCACTCACTCAAGATTACACTGCTGGTAGTTAAAAGGGCACAAACTTCTAAGCATAGACGTGATGACTCACCCAGACGTGAAGCCCACCTTGCCAATCACCGCCTCCCACTACCTACGCATTTCGACTTTCAGTCTTTCTCAAGGTATGTTTGATGGTGGTAGATGTGGGATTTAAATAGCAATTCTCATTCCGGTTTGTTAGTTACTCCCTTAAAATGTATTTCTTAAAATATCTTTCTTAGTCTTTAATATATTGTTTCTCTATTCCTCTAAGGTACAATCAAACAATTCATAAATATATAAAACCAAATCTTAAATAAAAAAACAGATTCCTCCTTATAATTCAGATTAGTTGTCATAATAGTGGTTATTTCTCTTTGCGTTCTATTTATCCTTTCATGTCCAGATTTTATCAATACATTCTTTCGTTTATATAAAAAAGTAAATGCCCTTATTTATCTTGTAATGTTCATGTCCTTGATGCTGCGGGGTCCTAAAATCCTCTAATAATACTATTAAATATTCACCTTCGTGTAGTTCCAGTACATATAGGGCCTGATTCACAGATGCGATTTTATCGCTACTTAGGTGCGTATATTTAGGATCTTAGAAAATTTGCATCAATGCGCATGCGTAGTAATAGTGCAACGCTGTCTACGTAGAGGTTAGGATCTTAAATTCGCTAAGCGCGGACCTGTGAATCGATCGCAAGCACTTAAGATCTTAAGTGCTGCGGAAGTTTAAGATCTGAAGGATTTGCATGGAAATGGGTGGGGGGAGGCAGGGAGATGAGGGAAAGTGGGCGTGGGCAGACACTTAGGATCTCAAATAACCGCAACTACTTCCCTTAAGATCTCAAATGACAGCGCAGAGTTAGGGTTGATCAATGGTGGTCTAACTTTAAGATCCGCCGCTGTTTGCAAGGGGAGTGACTATTTAAACAGTGGGCTGTAACCTGCTAAGATCTGAACTTCATTTGAAATAATTTAAAAAAAACATTTACAATCAATACAAAAAGGTAAAGACAGCATAAGAGAGGACAATAATAGGAACAAATACAGGATGACCAGATAATTGGCACTCTATAGTTCCTTGGTTTAACATCGTTGATTGTAGATAGTCCAGCATAGATATGAGTAAACAGTAAATTGAACAACATGAGAAAAACGAAGAGAAAAGAGAAAGAAGAAAGAGAGAGGAGAGTGAGGGGGAGAAGGGGGATCTCCCGAAAGGCACGTCCTAAGGCTGGATACAAATATTTGATGTTTATTTCAGAGGGCTTCCATTACTACAGGTCGTTCATATTGCTGGGAGGGGCCATGTTAAAGTAAAGAATTAATCAGACAGGGTAGCTGGAGAAAGGTAGTTAAGGTAGGCTAGGGAGGTCTTGAAGTCTAACCAAGGAAACCATGTGGCAACATATGGCGTGAATTTTTATTTGGAAGATGTTAGTATATTATCCATTGCTTCATAAAAGTCAATCCGCTCAAACCAGTCCTTAATCGTTGGAGGTGTGGAGGAGCGCCATTGGCATGGGATGAAAGCTCTGGCTGCATTTGCTAAATGTTGCAAGAGGGGGGATTTGTATTTAGAAAGAGGTATATCTGTGAACGAGAGTATCCAGAAATCGGGTCCCTCAGGGATGTTTGGTCCCGCTAACTTGGCAAATACCTCTTTTGACCTTCAACCAAAAGGGCAGGGCAACTGAAGCAGGGATTCGTTGAAGCGCCAGGACCACACTTTCAGGGCTGGGTTGATCAGGTTAACTGTAGCATAAAATGGGGCATGGGAGTTAATTTCAGGAACGTTTTATTCAAAGGGGTCTTAGGGGTGAGATCAGTTAAGATAGAGGAGGCCATCTTTGCTAATAGGAGGCGCTTCCAAGCTGAGGTACGTGCTGAGTTGGTTGTACTGCCCAAGGAGAAGGGGTTGAGGGGGGGGAGGGGGTAATAGAAGAAGAGGAAGAATACTGAAAGAATTAAGAGTCAACATTAACAATAACATCGAGAAAGAAACATGATGTATCAAGGACTCTCTTGTCAAATGGAAGAGATAATAATAGCTAGAAAGTGCTGACGGAATGGTCAGACAAATTGTGCCAGCCACAAGCTAATTCAGCAGGCAATAATACTGGGGTACTAACGGATCAAGGGGGCTTTATTGGGCTCATTAAGGGGTCTAAAGATATTGGGGCAGATCCAGAACAACACTTGTGAGCGAATTTACGTGTGGCGGACACATAAAATCGCCTTTTGATAAGTACTGCGCATGCGCACCATAGAAAATACGCTCCGTAACAGTGTAAATGTGAACGTATGGGCCATTCACGTATGTGTCGCGTAAATCCTTACGTGTGGGCGTGCCAATTTTACGTGAGTCTAAAAAGCTGGTTTTCGTGGAGTTTTTGCAAGACTTGACGCACATGAAGACGGTGCTTCTGCAGGGAGCGAGAAAAAATCAGGATATCATCCAGATATAGAATAACAAAGGAGCCGAGGAATTCTCTTAAGACGTCATTTATCAGATCTTGGAAGACCGCCGGGACATTGCAGAGACCGAAAGGCATGACCAAATATTCATAGTGCCCACTCTGTGTATTAAAAGCTGTCTTCCATTCGTCGCCTTTGCAAATCCTAATAAGATTGTAGGCGTCACAAAGGTCGATCTTGGAATAGATGACGGCGTCTTTTAGTCTGTCAAACAGGTCCGAGATGAGTGGGATAGGATATTTGTTTTTGATTGTGATTTTGTTCAAAGCCCTGTAATCAATACATGGGCGAAGCGTTCCATCTTTCTTAGCTACGAAGAAGAAGCCAGCCCCCATGGGGGAGCGGGATGGATGAATAAACCCCTTCTGAAGGTTTTCTTTGATGTAGTCATCTATAGCTTTGCTTTCCGGAATGGACAGAGAGAACAATCTCCCCTTGGGGTAGTTAGCTGCTGGTACTAAGTCAATAGCGCAGTCATAATGGCGATGAGGATGAAGTCTTTCTGCTTCAACCTTTGAAAAAACATCCATAAAGTCATGGTATGGAGGAGGAACAGACAAGGTATTGATGGAGATAGTCCGTACAGGAAGAATAAGGCAGGAATTGCAGGAGTCTTTCCAGCGAACGATCTCACCATTCTGCCAGTAAATTTCTGGATGATTCTTGGAGAGCCAAGGATGACCTAAAACCACTTTTGAGAAAATGAGAAATGGCATGCTCCGACCATGAGTTGGAGGGGTTCTGAGATCCTGGAAATTCGACCCCCAGGAAGAGGGTCACTATTGAGGCCACAGGCGATGATGGGTGGAGAGAGAGGCTGGGTGCCGATTCCCCAAAGCTTGGCAGTGGCCTGGTCCAGAAAGTTACCGGCTGCTCCACTATCCACAAAAGCCTGGACTTTAAAAGAAGCACAGTTGGTCTTCAGGAGAACAGGTAGAAGTAAAAAGTTGGAGGAAGAAATAAGATTTAAACCCAGATGGATTTCCTCCTCATTCACCTGGAGAGGTCGTTTCCCGAAGGCTTAGCTTTCTTGGGACAGTTGTCAGCCATGTGGGCCTTGCCCCCACAATATAAACAAAGGCCCTATGAACGACGACGGTCTTTCTCAAACTTAGAGAGACGATAGGAGCCGATTTGTATTGGTTCATCCTCAATTGGAGAAACAAGTAGGAGTAACAAACAGCAGTAGAAGATGACAAGGTCAGTGGTACGAAAGTCCTTTCAAGACGGCGCTCCTTAAAGCGACCGGTCAATCTTGATGGCCAATTTCATCAATTTCTCAAGGTTCTGTGGGGATGGATATTGGACCAGGGCGTCCTTGATGTGTTCCGCCAACCCTAGGCGGAACTGCGAACGGAGAGCTGGGTCGTTCCACAGACAGAGAGTTGCCCACGTACGAAATTCACCCGCATATTCTTCTGTAGACCTACGGCCTTGACGAAGAGAGCGAATATTGGCCTCTGCAGACGCTTCTTGATCTGGGTCATCATAAATCACTCCCATTGCTGTAAAGAAATTGTCCACTGATTGACGTGCCGGATGATCCGGGTCTAACGAAAAGGCCCAGGATTGTGGTTCCCCCTGAAGGAGGGAAATGATAAGTCCTACCCTCTGGAATTCAGAGCATGACGCAGTGGGACGTAACTGAAAATAGAGGAGACAACTATTCTTAAACAGACGAAAGGTAGAACGATCCCCGGAAAAGCGATCCGGAAGTGGAGCTTTAATATCCTGTACAGGAGCGTGAGGTTCAGCCTGGATAGGATTGGCGTGAAGGGCAGCAATTGCCTGATCCTGGGTCTCCACTTTGGTGGTCAAGTTTTGGTCCATCTGTCCAAGATGGGAAACTTGAGTAATTAACACCTTGATGGCTTCTGAAGCAGCAGGGTCCATCTTGACATTGGAAGAATGAGGAGGCACTGAGGGGCAGGAGAGTCTTCAAACACATGATGCAGAGAGATATAGCTGGTCCCAACAGGTGCTCTGGCTTTTATAACTTTAAAGGGCTTGTTATAATGTTATGGTACCCCGGGTTTACCCCGACAGGGAACCGGGGTGACCAAAGAGTAAGGAAAGTAAAGAGTGGGTAAGTCACTAGTTTGTAGAGCCTGATGTCTGTCTGAGTTTTCGCCAGAGCCCCTGATGGTGGGGATAGACTGGAGCTGGTAGGACTCGTCAGGATATGCACCTTAGAGAAAACCCATAAGACGAATAGTTAGTGAGAAAATCAGATTAGACAGGAGGAATATAGTAGTGGAAACTAGGCCGGTCAGAAGGAACTACACCGGAACAGACAATACAACAGACAATACAAAAAACACAGAACGGACTATAAGGACAAGATGGGGTAGACGGGACAGAGGACTCACTAAACAAACCGAGGCAATCACTCACACTAGCAAACTGCGGGAACCCCCTAAGGGGTTAACAGGAACAGTCAGACAGGAGAAGCAAGGAAAATACCTGGGCAGTTAAGCTGGGATTTGAGCTAGTGACCTGCAGCATGGAGGGTGGGTGCTCTGCCTCTGTGCCATATGTGGCTCCTCCTGTGTAGAGGATATCTTTAGATCCCAAGAACTGTAGTCACATGTTGACTCAATGCAAAATAGTATGTGGAACCTGTTCCTGGCCTGGGCAAAAGGTTTCACCAGCCGGGCAGCTGATTGTCTGGCTGAGCTGGGATTTTAACTAGTGATCTGCTGCACTAAGGGGGGGGGGGCTCTGCCTTTGCACAATATGTGGCTCCCCGTAGTGAAAGGGTATCTTTAGGTCACATGGAGACTCAATGCAAAATAGTAGCAAGCGGAACCTATTCCCAGCCTTGGCAAAAGTTTGACTAGCTGGCCAGCCGACTGAGCCAGGATTTTAACCGTTGCTCTGCTTCTGTGCCATATGTGGCTACTTACAGTGAAAGAGTATCTTTGGGTCCCAGGAATTGTAGTCACATGGGGCCTGATACAGAACAACGCTTCAAAGCGAATTTCCGCGTGGCGGAGACGTAAAATCGCAGTTTAGAACGCACTGCGCATGCGCACCATAGAAAATACGCACATTCACGTAGCGTAATTGTGAACGTATGGGCCATTCACGTATGTGTCACGTAAATACTTACGTGTGGGCGTGCTAAATTTACGTTACTCGAAAATATGTCTGAAATACGTGAAGTAGGCGGGGGGTGGTATTTAAAGTGTACAGTATGGGCGTGCTTTTGTAAATTTGTTCAGCACATACGTACGCGTGCGTATGACAGCGGTTACGTTGGAAAAAGTTAAGGTAGGGTTTGGGAAGCGTATCTTGACAAAATCTGTCCATGCAAGGGGTGTGCAGAGGGGAGTGTAGCGATCTTACGTGCACGAAAATACGCTCCGCGAATAAACGTATGGCACACGTAGTTCTGGATCTACCCCATGGTGACTAAATGCAAAGTATTAGGCGAAACCTATTCCCAGCCTGAGGAAAAGCTTACACCAGCAGAGCAGCTTATTGGCTGGCTGAGCCTGGATTTGAATTAGTGATCTGCTACACTGAGGTTGGGTGCTCAGCCTCTGTGCTATACGTGGTTACCCATAGAGAAAGGGTATCTTTAGGTCCCATGAACCGTAGTCACATGGCGACTGAATGCAAAGTAGTAGGCGGAACATATTACTGGCATGGGGAATAGGTTTGACCAGCTGGGTAGCTGATTGGCTGGCTGAGCCAGAATTTGAATGAGTGATCTGCTGCAGCAAGGGTAGGTGCTCTGCCTCCGCACCATATGTGGCTCAATGCAAAGTAGTAGGCGGAACCTATTCCCGGCCTGTGGAAAAGGTTTGACCAACAGCAGCTGATTGGCTGGCTGTGCTGGTGACCTGCTGCACCATATGGGGCTCCCTGTAGTGACTGAGTATCTTTAGGTCCCATAAACCATAACCACATGGCGATTCAATGCAAAGTAGTAGGAGGAACCTATTCCCGGCTTTGGGAAAAAAGCTGATCATGCGGTTCCCCATGGTGAAAGAGTACATTTAGGTTCGACAGCTGATTGGCTGGCTGCACTGGGATTTGAACTGGTGACTTGCTACACTAGAAGAGAGTGCATGGCCTCCTTGCCATATGCAGTTCCCTATGATGAAGGGGTATCTTTAGGTCCCATAAACTGTAGTCACATGTCGACTCAATGCAATGTAGTAGGAGGAACCTATTCCTGGCTTCAGGAAAATGATTGACCAGCCAGGCAGCTGAACCAAGATTCAAACCAGTGATTTACTGCAGCTGGGCGGGTGCTCTGCCTCTGCGCTGTATGTGGTTCCATGCAAAATAGTATCTTTAGGTCCCATGATGACTCAATGCAAAGTAGTAGGCACAACCTTTTTCTGGCCTGGGGAGAAGGTTTGACCAGCCAGGCAGCTGACTGGTTTAGCTGGGATTTGGGACTGTGACCTGCTGCACCAAAGGCAGGTGCTTTGCCTATGCACCACATGTGGTTCCTGTGTTATAGAGGTATTTGTAGGTCCCATGACCCGTGGTTACATGGCGACTAAATGCAAAGTAGTAGGAGGAACCTATTCCCGGCCCTGGGAAAAGGTTTGATCAGCCATGATACCAAGTGGTGAACTGCTGCACTGAAGGCAGGTGCCCTGTGCAATATGGGGCTCCCCATAGTGAAAGGGTGTCTTTAAGTCCCATGAACAGTAGTCGCATGACGACTCAATGCAAAGTATTAGGAGGAACCTATTCTCGGTCTGGAGAAAAGGATTGACTGACTAAGCAAGGATTTGAACCAGTGATCTACTGCAGGGAGGATGAGTGTTCTGCACCTGCACAATATCTGATTCCTGTGCCAAAATGGTATCTTTAGGTCCCATGAACCGTAGTCACATGGCGACTCAATGCAAAGTAATAGGAGGAACCTATTCCCGGCCTTGGGAAAAGGTTTGATGAACCGTGATTCCAAGCTGTGAACTGCTGAACAGAGAGTAGATACCCTGGGGAGAAGGTTTGACCAGTCAGGCAGCTGACTGGTTTAGCTGGGATTTGGGACTGTGCCCTGCTGCACCAAAGGCAGGTGCTTTGCCTATGCACCACATGTGGTTCCTGTGTTATAGAGGTATTTGTAGGTCCCATGACCCGTAGTTACATGGCGACTAAATGCAAAGTAGTAGGAGGAACCTATTCCCGGCCCTGGGAAAAGGTTTGATCAGCCATGATACCAAGTGGTGAACTGCTGCACTGAAGGCAGGGGCCCTGCCTCCATGCCATATGTGGCTCCCCATGATGAAAGAGTATCTTTAGGTCCCATGATTCATAGTCACATGGTGACTTAATGCAGTAGACGGAATCTATTCCTGGCCTCTGTAAAAAAAGTTAGATCAGCCAGTCATCTGATTGGATGGTTGAAACTGGGTTCAAACCAATGAACTACTGCTCCATGGGCGGGGGCACAGCGACTCAATGCAAAGTAGTCGGAGGAACCTATTCCTGGCCTAGGGAAAGGGTTTGACAAGCTGGGTAGCTGATTGGCTGGTTGAGCCAGAATTTTAATTGGTGTGTTTCTGCACCAAAGGTGGGTTCTCTCCTTTTGCACAATATGTGTCACCCCATTATGAAATTGTATCTTTAGGTAACATTAACTGTAGTCACATGGTGACTCAGGAGTAGGAGGAACCTATTCCTGGCCTCAGGAAAAGGTTTGACCAGCTGTGAGCTGATAGGCTGGCTAGGCAAGGATTTAAACAGGTGACTTGCTGCTCTGAACTGTAGTCACATGGTGACTCAATGCAAAGTAGTAGGAGGAACCTATTCCCAGCCACAGTTCAAACTGGTAACTTGTTGCACCAAGGGTGGGTGCACTGCCCCTGTGCCATTTGTGGCTCCCCATGGCAAAATGGTATCTTCAGGTCCCATGAACCATAGTCACAATGCGACTCAATTCAAAGTAATAGGTGGAACCTATTCCCTGCCTGGGAAAATGGGTTAACCAGCTGGACAGCTAAACTGCTGGCTCAGCCAGGATTTGAACCACAGAATTTCTGCACTATGGTTGGGTGCTCTGCCTCCGCACCATATGTGGCTCCACTTGACACAAGGCTATATTTAGGTCCCATGAACCGCAGTCACATGGTGACTCAATGCAAAGTAGTAGGTGGAACTTATTCCCTGCCTGGGAAAAAGGTTTGACCAGCCATGCAGCTGGCATTTAAACTGGTGACTTGCTGCAGCGAAGGAAGGTGCTCTGCCTACGTGCCATATGTGATTCCCGTGACAAAATTGTATCTTTAGGTCCCATGAACCATAGTCACATTGCGACTCAATGCAAAATAGTAGGCAGAACCTATTCCCGGCCTGGGGTAAAGGTTTGACTAGAAGGGAAGCTGATTGGCTTGCTGTAATTGGCTTTGAACCAGTGAACTGCTGAACCGAGGGTTGGTGCTTGACCTCTGCCATATGTTGCTCTTTGTAGTGCAAGTGTATCTATAGTTCCCATGAACCGTAGTCACATGGCTACTCAATGCAAAGTGGTAGGCTGGACCTATTCCTATGCTGGGGAAAAGGTTTGACCAGCCGAGTAGCTAATTGGCTGGTGCTCCGTGCCAAATGTGCACCCAGGGTGGGTGCTCTGCCTTTGTGCCATATGTGGCTTTAAGAAGTGAAAGGGTATCTTTGGGTCCCAAGAACCGTAGTCACATGGCGATTCAATGCAAAGTAGTAGGCGGAACCTTTTCCCGGCCTGGGGAAAAGGTTTAACCAGCTGGGCAGCTGATTGGCTGGAATTTGAATTGGTGACCTGCTGCACTGAGGGAGGGTGGTCTTCCTCTGTGCAATATGGGGCTCCCCATAGTGAAAGGGTGTCTTTAAGTCCCATGAACAGTAGTCGCATGACGACTCAATGCAAAGTATTAGGTGGAACCTATTCTCGGTCTGGAGAAAAGGATTGACTGACTAAGCAAGGATTTGAACCAGTGATCTACTGCAGGGAGGATGAGTGTTCTGCACCTGCACAATATCTGATTCCTGTGCCAAAATGGTATCTTTAGGTCCCATGAACCGTAGTCACATGGCGACTCAATGCAAAGTAGTAGGAGGAACCTATTCCCGGCCTTGGGAAAAGGTTTGATGAACCGTGATTCCAAGCTGTGAACTGCTGAACAGAGAGTAGATACCCTGCATCTGTGCCATATGTTGCTCCCCTTTACGTAAATTTATCTTTAGGTCCCATAAACCATAGTAACATGTTGGCTCAATGCAAAGTAGTAGGCGGAACATATTTTTGACCTTGCTTAAAGAGATAAACAGCCAGGCAGCTGAGCCTGGATTCAAACCAACTAACTTCTGCCCCATGGGTGGGTGCCCCATCTCCATGCCATATGAGGCTTCTCATGGTGAAAGTGTATCTTTAGGTCCTATGAACCTTAGTAACATGGCGAGTCAATCAAAGTAGTCGGAGCAACCTATTCCAGGCCTCGGGAAAATACTTGACCAGCTGGGCAGCTGATTGGCTGTCTGAGCAGGGATTTAAATTGGTGATTCACTACACTGAGGGTGGGTGCTCTGTCTCTGCGCCATATGTGGCTCCCTGTAGAAAAAAGAAATCTTTAGGTCCCATTAATCGTAGTCACATGGTGACTCAATGCAAGTTAGTAGGTGGAACCAATTCCAGGCTTCGGGAAAGGGTTAGATCAGCAGGGCAGCTGATTTGCTGGCTGAGCTGTGACTGGTGACCTGCTCTCTGAGGGCTGGTTCTCTGCCTGTGCACCATATGTGGCCTCCTATAGAAAAAGGGTATCTTTAGGTTCCATAAAACGTAGTCACATTGCGACTCAATGCAAAATAGTAGATGGAAACTATTCCTGGCCATATGTGGCTCCCTGTAGTGAAAGAGTATCTTTAGGTCACATGAACCGGTGTCACATGGTGACTCAATGCAAAGTAATAGGCGGAACCTATTCCCGGCCTGGTTAAGGGGTTTGACCCGCTGGGCAGCTGATTGGCTGGCTGAGCCTGGATTTAAACTAGTGATTTACTGCACTGAGGGTGGATGCTCTGCCTCTGAGCCATATGTGGCTCCCTGTATTTAAAGGTATCTTTAGGTCCCATCAACCATAGTCACATGTTGACTTAATGCAAAATAGTAGGCGGAACCTGTTTCTGGCCTGGGGAAAAGGTTTGACCAGTAGGGCAGCTGATTGTCTGGCTGAGCTGGGATTTTAACTAGTGACCTGCTGCATTAGGGAGGGGTACTCTGTCTTTCCGCCATATGTGGCTCCCCATAGTGAAAGGGTATCTTTAGGTCACATGGAGACTCAATGCAAAATAGTAGCAAGCAGAACCTATTCCCAGCCTTCGGAAAAGTTTGAGCAGCTGGGCAGCCAACTGGCTGAGCCAGGATTTAGCTCTCCTCTGCGCCATATATGGCTCCTAGTAGGCGGAAGCTATTCCTGGACTGGGAAAATGGTTTGACCAGCTGGGTGGCTAATTAGCTGACTTAGATTTGGACTGGTGGTGTGCTGCACTTAGGGATGGTGCTCTACCTCCTTGTCTTATGTGGCCACCCATATAGAAAGGGAATCTTTAGGTCCCATGAACCGTAGTCACATGGCGACTCATTGCAAAGTAGTAGTTGGAACCTATTCCCGGCCTGGGGAAAAGGTTTAACCAGCTGGGCAGCTGAGCCAGGCTTTGAACAGGTGACCTGCTACACCAAGGGTGGGTACTTTGCCCCTTTAAGTCTCATAACCCATAGTCACATGGTGATTCAAGACAAGCTAGTTGGTGGAACCTATTCCCGGCCTGGGGAAAAGGTTTGATGAGCTGGGCCGCTGTTTGGCTGGCTGAGCCAGATTAAAAATGGTGATCTGCTGTTCTGAGGGCAGGTGCTCTGCCTCTGCGCAACTTGTGGCTCCTCGTGACTCAATGCAAAATAGTAGGCAGAACCTATTCCCGGCATGGGAAAGGGTTTGATCAGCTGTGATTCCAAGTGCTGAACTGCTGCACCAAGGGCGGGTGCCATATGTGTCTCCCCATGATGAAATGGTATCTTTAGGTCCTATGAACCACAGTCACATGGTGACTCAATGCAAAGTAGTAGGCGGAACCTATTCCTGGCCTCGGTAAAAACAGATCAGTGGATTGGCTGGCTGAGCCAGGACTCAAACTAGTGACCTGCTGCAGTAAGGGTGGGTGCTCTGCCTCTGCACCATATGTGGTTCCTGTGATAAAATGGTATCTTTAGGTCCCATGACCCGTAGTCACATGGTGACTTAATGCAAAGTAGTAGGTGGAACCTATTCCTGGCCCTGGGTAATGGCTTGATCAGCTGTGATTCCAAGTGGTGAACTGCTGAACTGAGCGAAGGTACCCTGCCTCTGTGCCATATGTGGCTCCTAATGATGTAAGGGTATCTTTAGGTCCCAAGATTCATAGTCACTCAATGCAAAGCAGTAGGTGGAACCTACTCCCAGCCTCAGTAAAGAGAGTTAGATCAGCCAGTCAGCTGATTGGATGGCTGAAACTGGGTTCAAACCAATGAACTACTGCTGCGTGGGCAGCAGCCCTGCCTCCAAGTCATATGTGTTTCACCACTGTGAAATGGTATCTTTAGGTCCCATGAGCCGTAGTCACATGGTGACTCAATGCAAAGTAGTCGGAGGAACCTATTCCTGGCCTCGGGAAAAGTGTTGACCAGCTGGGTGAGCCTGGATTTGAATTGGTGTTTTGCTGCACCAAAGGCGGGTTTTCTGCTTCCGCACCATATGTGTCTCCCCGTGATTAAATGGTATCTGTTGGTCCCATTAACTGTAGTCACATGGTGACTCAATGCAAAGTAGTAGGAGGAACCTATTCCCGGCCTCAGGAAAAGGTTTGACCAGCTGTGAGCTGATTTGCTTGCTGGGCAGGGATTTAAACTGGTGACTTGCTGCTCTGAGCTGTGGTTACATGGTGACTCAATGTAAAGTAGTAGGAGGAACCTATCCCAAGCCTCAGTTCAAACTGGTAACTTGTTGAACCAAGGGTGGGTGCTCTGCCCCTGTGCCATTTATGGCTCCCCATGGTGAAGCTGTATCTTTAGGTCCCATGAGTCCATAGTCACATGGCGACTCAATGCAAAGTAGTAGGTGGAACCTATTCCCTGCCTGGGAAAAAGGTTTGACCAGCTGGGATTTCAACTGGTAACTTGCTGCAGTGAAGGCAGTTGCTCTGCCTCTGTGCTATATGTGATTTCTGTGACAAAACAGTATCTTTAGGTCCCATGACTCAGTCACATGGCGACTCAATGCAAAGTAGTAGGCGGAACCTGTGCCCAGCCTGGGGAAAAATATTGACCATCCGAGCAGCTGATTGGCTGGCTGAGCCAGAATATAAATGGACACACCTGGGGGCGGATGTTCTGCCTCTGCGCAGTATGTGGCTCCCAGTTGTGACAAGGTATCTTTAGCTCCCATAAAACGTAGTCACATTGCGACTCTGTGCAAAATGGTAGATGGAAACTAGTCCTGGCCTGGGAAAATATTATGACCAGCTGGGCAGGTGATTGGCTGGCGGAGCCAGGATTTAAGCCAGTGACTTGCTGCACTGAGAGCAGGTGCTCTGCCTCTGTGCCATATGCGGCTCCCCGTTGTGAAAGGGTATCTTTAGGTCCCATGAACCATAGTCACATGATGACTCAATGCAAAGTAGTAGGCAGAACCTATTCCTGGACTGGGAAAAAGGTTTGACCAGCTGGGCGGCTGATTAGCTGGCTGAGATTTGGACTGGTGGTCTGCTGTGCTTAGGGTTAGTGCTCTACCTTCTTGCTATATGTGGCCACCCATATTGAAAGGGAATCTTTAGGTCCCATGAACCGTAGTCACATGGCGACTCACTGCAAAGTAGTAGGTGGAATGTATTCCTGGCCTGGGGAAAAGGATAGAAACCAGCAGAGCAGCTAATTGGTTGGCTAAGCCTGGGAATGAACTGATAATCTGCTGCCCCTGCGCCATACATGGCTCACCTTAGTGAATTTGTAACTTTAATTCTCATAACCCGTAGTCACATAGCGACAAGCTAGTCGGCGGAACCTATTCCCGGCTTGGTAAAAAAGTTTGATGAGCTGGGCAGCTGTTTGGCTGGCTGAGCCAGGATTCAAAATGGTGACCTGCTTCAGTGAGGTTGGGTGCTCTGCCTCTGCGCTACATGTGGTTCCTGTGATTCTGTGGTATCTTTAGGTTCCATGACCCGTAGTCACATGGCAACTTAATGCAAAGTAGTGGAAGGAACCTATTCCCAGCCTGGGGAAATGGTTTGATGAGCTGGGCAGCTGTTTTCTGGCTGAGCCAAGATTCAAAATGGTGACATATTACTGTGACGGCAGGTTGCATACTGCCCCTGTGCAGTATGTGGCTCCTCATACTAAATGGGAATCTTTAGGTCTGATGAACTGTAATCACATGGCGACTCAATGCAAAGTAGTAGGCGGAACCTATTCCTGGCATGGGGAAAAGGTTTGATCAGCTGAGACTCCAAGCGCTGAACTGGAAAAGGTTTGTCCAGCCATGCAGCTGATTGGATAGCTGAGCCAGGTTTCAAACCGATGAAGTACTGCCTAGTGAGTGGCTGCCCTGCCTCTGTGCCACATGTGGCTCCTCGTAGTGACAGTGTATCTTTAGGTCCCATGAACTGTAGTCACATGTCGACTCAATGCAATGTAGCAGGTGGAACCTATTCCTGGTCTGGAGAACAGGTTTGACCAGCTGGTCAGCTGAGCCAGTGACCTGTGCACTTAGGGCATGTGCTCTGCCTTTGTGCCATATGTGGCTCCCCAGGATGAATGGGTATCTTCAGGTCCCATGAACTGTAGTTTCAAGGCGACTCAATGCAAAGTTGTAGGAGTAACCTATTCCCGGCCTGGGGAAAAGTTTTAACCAGCTGGGATTCAAACTGTTGCACTGAGGATGGATGCTTTACTTCTGTGCCATATGTGGTTCCCATGGCAAAATGGTATCTTTAGGTCCCATGGTGACTCAATGCAAAGTAGTAGGAGGAACCTATTCCTGGACTTGGGAA
>WWET01000666.1:395992-423239 GCA_011038615.1 Limnodynastes dumerilii | reverse complement strand
GTAGCCTTCAGCCGGCGTAAGGAAGGGGCCATACGCCCGCACAGGGGGAGTGTCGGGAAAGGGAACGCCGATACGCTGTGCTTTAGTAAGCACAGCGCATTGGCGTAGGTCTGGATCAGGCCCATGGAAAGTACTTGGAATTTTGCGAGTCCTTCTGAGACAGGACTGCCCCTGCCCCGATGCATCAACTTCAATGATGAAGGGTAATTCCGGATTAGGATGTCTGAGAATTGGTGCAGTGACAAAAGGCTTGTTTTAAGTCTTCGAAGGCACTTACAGCATCTTCCGGCCAATTAGTAGGATCTGACTTTTTCTTGGTCAATGCAGAAATAGGAACCATCAGGGTGGATAAGTTCTTAATGAACCCACGGTAGTAATTGGAGAATCTCATGAAACGTTGGATGGCTTTGAGGTCCCTGGGTTGCTTCCTTTCCAGGATAGCCTTTACTTTCTCCGGGCCCATGGCAAAACCCAAAGGGGAAATGATGTACCTCAAAAAGGTTATCTTGGTTACTTCGAACTCACATTTCTCCAGTTTGCCATACAACCTGAATTCTCAGAGGCAAGCAAGAACTAACTTGACATGTTTTCAGTGTTCTTCAAGGGAGGGAGAAAAGATTAGTATGTCATCAAGATAGACCACTCCGAATTTTCTCAAGAAATCTCTGAACACGTCATTGATAAAGTCTTGAAATACTGCCGGGGCATTGCATAACCCGAAGGGCATTACCAGATTTTCGTAGTGGCCTGAATGGGTGTTGAACGCAGTCTTCCATTCGTCTCCCTCCCTGATCCGTACCAGGTTGTATGCCCCGTGAAGATCAATCTTCGAGTATATAACTGCTCCCTTGACTTGATTGAACAGATCTGAGATTAATGGCAGTGGGTATATGTTCTTGACTGTGATGCGGTTAAGAGCTTGGTAGTCAATACACAGTCTGAGGGAGCCGTCCTTCTTGCCAACGAAGAAAAACCCTGCGCCAACCGGTGATTTGGAAGGGCGGATGAACCCCCTCTCCAGATTCTCTTTGATGTAGGTGTCCATGGCGGCTGATTCGGGTCGGGAGAGAGAAAACAGTCTTCCCTTCAGCAACTTGGCTCTGGGTGTGGGTTCAATAGCACAGTCATAGTGTCGGTGTGGAGGTAGTGTTACGGTACCCCGGAATTACCAGGATTGTGAACCGAGGTGACCGTGAATATGAGATAGAAATGATACAGTACTCCGAAATTACCCGGGAAGGAACCAGAGTGACTGCGAGAGATAAAGGGCGAGCAATTCCACGAGGTGTACCACCTGATTTCGGACAGGGTGTTCGCTAGAGCCCCTGATGGTGGGGATAGACTGGAGCTGGTAGGAACCCGTCAGGAGTACAACTCCAGAGAGATTACTCGGGAGATGAGCCGAACGTCAGAAGGAAAAGATAGGTAAGTACAAGTAAGAGCAGAGGAAAAGGGGGTAAAAGACGGATCAGAAGGTTCCGACCCGCAACAAACAACAAAAAACAAATAACGTAACACTACGGACTGGGTAGACAGACTGGACTAAACAAGACTAACCAAACAAATAGGGGCTAACACTCTCACAGTCAACCAAGAAGCAGGGACTCCCCGAAGGGAACAAATACATGCACTCAGGGAAGGAAAAGGTAACCTGGGAAGGTGAATACACTAAGGTAGGAGAGAGAGCGCTAGATGTAAACAACAGGATAAGCAGGATAAACAAGGTAGGTACTGGGGCACTCAGTAATCAATGGCACAGAGCACAAGGCAGAGGCACTAGAGCGTAGCAGAGCACCATGGCAGAGGCACTAGAAAAGAGAGTAGCAGGTCACAGGCTGACAGACGCTATAAACGGCGCCAGATAGAAGACAGGAAGGAACTGATATACCATCTGCAGCCCAGTGATTGGATGGACCCCGGAAAAAGTAGGCATTCCCCATGTAACGGAAAAGGCATAACAAGGCAGCCGGAGGAGACGCGCGACAAAGGAGAAGAAGACGCACGTGGGTAACCAGGGAAGCGGTAACTATGAGGGCTGTCGGCTGGGGATTCCCCATAGACGCGCCGCAGGACTAGAGGTAAGCACCAGAGCGGGGAGAGACGAAAACACAGCCTACCGTTACACGGTGGCTGTAACAGTACCCCCCCCCTAAACGAGGGGTTATGATACCTCTACGACAAGGTTTGTTGGGGAACTTCTGATGGAAAATTTTCTTCAACTTATCAGCATGCAAGTCCTTGTCTGGCACCCATGATCTTTCCTGTGGCCATATCCTTTTCAATGAACCAAGTAGAGGATTCTGTTATGGACCTTCTTGGAATCAAAGATACTCTCAACTTCAAATTCCTCCTCCTTATTGACAGTAAAAGAAGTCTTCTCTTTACTAGTGTGCGTCTTAAATTTCTTTGAACATCTGACTGGTTTTAACAATGAAGCATGGTGCTATTCTGAGATTACTTGGTAAAGATCATTTAAACGCTACTGGATTAAACTTTTTCACAATGGGGAATGGTCCAAGAAAACGTGGCCCCAATTTTCTGGAGGGTTGTTTGAGCTTAATGTTTTTAGTTGAAAGCCACACTTTCTGTCCAGCCTTAAATGTACACGGTGATCGATGCTGATCTTCTCTGATCTTGGTTCTGAATGCTGCAGAACATAGAGCTGGTTAACTTTTTCCCAAATACTTTTCATCTTCTTGATGGTGATTCTGACAATAGATCTGGGGGTGGTAGAACAGGACAGAGAGTTAGCCTTCGGATGGAGACCATACACAAAATAGAATGGTGATATATTGGTAGAGGAGTGATAAGCATTATTGTATGTGAACTCTGCCCAGGGAATATTTTCAGACCAGTCATTCTGATATGAGGATACATAGAAATGTAGGTATTGCTCCAGATTGATTGATTTACCCTCTCTGTCTTTCCGTTCGACTGAGGATGATATCCGGAAGATAAATTGATCTTGATTCCTAGGTTCTTACAGAATGCTCTTCAGAAGGCAGAAACAAATTTTGATCCTCGATCCGATACAATTTCCCTGGGCAGTCCATGCAGCCTGAAGATATGTTTAATGAACAACTTGGCCAATGTTTGAGCATTAGGATGTCCTTGCAAAGGTACAAAGTGCGCCATCTTGCTGAACCTGTCTACCACCACCCAGACCGTGGTGAATACTTGAGAATTCGGGAGATCCGTGCTGAAATCTATGGATAAGTGTGTCCATGGACGGTCAGGAATAGGCAGTGGTAAAAGGGGACCAATGGGTGGAGTACGAGGAGTTTTATTCCTGGCACACAGAGAACAGGAATCCATGAACTCTTTGACATCCCTGGACATGGATGGCCACCAGACAGAATGGAGAAGGATCTTCAAGGTTTTCTGAATACCCGGATATCCAGATGATCTACAAGCATGGCCTTCTGTCAGGACCCGTTTCCTAAGTTCAGCCGGGACAAAGAGACGACCCGTAGGTTTTTGACTGGGAGCTTGAGCTTGCAGAGATTCCAATTTAGTTTGGAGGTCCTGAGTGAGTCCCGTCAGGATGGCTGATGGATCTACAATGGGTAAGGGAAGGAGGGAGGGACCATGTTCCAGCAGAAAAGATCGAGACAGTGCATCAGCCCTATGATTGAGAGATCCAGGGCTGTATGAGATCTTGAAATTAAACCTGGTGAAGAACAGTGCCCAGCGGGCCTGATAGGGATTGAGACGCTTGGCTGATTGGATGTAGGCAAGATTGTTATGGTCCGTTAGGACCGTAATTTCATGAACTGAGCCTTCCAGCCAATGTCTCCATTCTTCAAAAGCCATTTTTATGGCCAGTAACTCTCGGTTGCCCACATAATAGTTCCTCTCAGCTTGAGAGAACTGTCTCGAGAAGTATGCACATGGGTAGTATTTCGAGTCTTGAGGATTCTTTTGAGAAAGTACGGCCCCTGCCCCTACATCCGATGCGTCAACTTCAATAAGAAATGGTAAATCCGGATTGGGATGAGTCAGAACAGGAACTGTAGTGAAGGCCACTTTGAACTCTTGGAAGGCTTTGAGTGCTTCAGGCGACCACTTGGCTGGATCCGCTCCTCTTCTGGTAAGCGCAGCAATGGGAGCCATGAGGATAGAGAATGCCTTAACGAAACCTCTGTAATAGTTTGAGAAGCCATGAAACGTTGGATGGCTCTGAGATCTGTGGGCTGCTTCCATTCTAGGATCGCTTTCACCTTGTCTGGATCCATAGCAAATCCCTGAGGGGAAATGATATATCCCAAGAAGGTAACACTGGAGACCTCAAATTCACATTTCTCCATCTTAGCGTAAAGTTTGGCTTCCCGCAGGTGTAATAGAACTTGTTTCACCTGAACCCTCTGTTCTTCCAGGGGGGGAGAAAAAATCAAAATATCGTCCAGGTAGACCACTACGAATTTCCTAAGAAAGTCCCGTAGGACATCGTTGATAAAGTCTTGAAAAACCGCTGGGGCGTTGCACAGCCCAAATGGCATGACCAGATACTAGTAGTGGCTGGAGTGAGTGTTGAACGCGGTTTTCCACTCATCTCCTTCCCTGATCCTGATGAGATTATATGCCCCACGGAGATCAATAACTGGTGAAACAAGTCAGAGATTAATGGCAGAGGGTAGGTGTTCTTAATGCTGATCTGATTCAAAGCTCGGTAGTCAATACAGGGTCGAAGAGATCCATCTTTTTTCCAGACAAAGAGGAACCCTGCTCCCACTGGAGATTTAGAAGGTCTAATGAACCCTTTCTTAAGGTTCTCCTGTATATACTCCTCCATGGCCAATGCTTCAGGGTGCGAGAGAGAAAACAACCTCTCTTTAGGCAATTTAGCGTCCTTGACAAGTTCTATAGCACAGTCGTAAGGCCGATGAGGAGGTAGAACATCAGAAGCTTGTTTGGAGAACACATCAGCGAATTCAGCATACTGAGAGGGTAACTTCACCACCGTGACTTGCGCCAGACGGAGAGGAGATTAAATGCAGAACTTCATACAATTATGTCCCCAATTCTGGATTTCTCCCAAAGACCAATTAAAGTTGGGATTATAGAGTTGAAACCAGGGATGACCGAGGACCAGGCGTACCGAAGAACAGGGAGTTATGAGAAACTCAATGGTTTCAGTATGGCAAAGACCAATACGGAGCTGGACTGGAGCCGAGATATGCTGAACTGGTCCCCCTGACAATGGTTGTCCATTGAGACCGACCATGGTAATAGCTGTAGCCAGTTTTCTGGTATGTACTCCCAATGATGCTGCCAGCTCCTTGTCAAGAAAGTTCGCTGCTGCTCCACTGTCGATAAATGCGAGATGTGTTTTTCCCGATCTTCAAAGGACAGGCAGGCTGGAACTAACAGAGCATTTTTTGAGGATACCAGATACACACCCAGCCGAATCTCCTCAGAATTCGACTGGGTTACTCTTTTCCAGCCTGAGTTTTCTTTGGTCAAGCGTCTGCCCTATGAGTTTTTCCGCCGCAGTAGACGCATAAACCCAGGGTCCGTCTGCGGGCCTTCTCCTCCTTGGTCAGTCTATAAGTACCAATCTGCATGGCCTCATCCGGAACCTGGAATTCCTGAGTACTGGCCCGGGAGAAGGTCATTGTTGAGTCTCTCTCCGCACGTCGTTCCATAATCCGTCGGTCCACCTTTATAGCAATGCACATGAGGTCCTCCAACGTTTCAGGGGAGGGAAACTGGACTAGTGCGTCTTTGACTTGGTCAGATAACCCAATGCGGAATTGGCTGCGGAGAGCTGGGTCGTTTCCATCCACAGTCATTGGCCCAGCGGCGAAACTCTGCACAGTATTCTTCTGCTGTTCTCCTGTTCTGACGGAGATTACGAAGTTTAGTTTCTGCGGTGGCCGCACGATATGTATCCTCGTATAACAGACCCAAGGCTTCAAAAAAGGACTCCACTGACTGCAAAGATGGATCTTCTGGTGGGAGACTAAATGCCCAGGCCTGAGGGTCTCCCTGTAGGAGTGAAATGATGAGGCCCACTCTTTGCTGCTCTGTTCCGGATGCGTTAGGACGAAGTCTGAAATACAACTTGCAATTTTGTTTGAACAGATGAAACTGACTTCGGTCCACAGAAAACTTATCCGGTAGATTCATCTTGATGTCTGAGGCTGCTGCCTGAATGACTTGAACTGAGAGCGGTGGAGTAGGGGCAGGAGCCTGAACAGCGGATCGTAGGGCAGAAAGTGCTTCCTCCTGAGAATTAACTTTATTAGTGAGGGCTTGCACCATTTAAATATAGTGATACCCCCTGTTCCACTATGCAGGGCATGCTGAAGGAGGTCAGTCACTGTGCATAAGTTTTTTTGGTGCTCTCTCCTATTCTACACATGCACAGTTCTAATAAATGCTGCACTTGCACCTAAAAAAAAAACTAGCTGTAAAAACAGCTCTGGATCAGCCTTAGAATGAATACACAGTGTGGGTCCCCATAGCAATCAGCCCTATTTTGAAAGGGCCGTTCGCTCCCAGACAGTTTCGAACTGGTTGGGATATGGATTGCTCATGCCTCGATGAGGCATAGCAAGCGATCCCTGAAACACGGTGCTCCATTAAGTAAGTAAAAAAAAACTACCATTTCCCTAATTTTGAACCGGATTCACAACACCAAATTTTTTACTCATCTGCCTAGTGATCCGTTTATAGCTACTACACATGCGTAGTAACTATTTTACACTATCTACGTAACGTTTCGTTATGTAGATTGCGTACATGCGGTCTTTAAAAACCCAGGGTGTGGGCCATTTAACCCTTGCAAAACTACAGCTACTTATTAAAAATAGTCAAATACAGTGCCTGTACCAACTTTGCCACCAGGTTTCATACCCAAAATGTTGGGCAATGCAAAATGCATGTGGGTTACATGAAAGAGACCACCCTCTGTCGATACAAGTGTCAAATTTGTTGCCCAAGACCATTTAAACCTTGCAAAACTACAGCTACTTATTCGAAATGGTCAAATATGGTCTGTGCCCATTTTGCCACCCTATTTCATGCCCAAGACATTGGGCAATGCAAAATGAATGTGGATCATATGTAATTATTCACCTTCTGTTGATTCCAAGTGTCAAATTTATTGCCCAATGCCATTTAAGCCTTCTTATTCAAAATAGTCAAACTTGGTCCCTGTGCCACAAAATTTCATGACCAAAATGTTGTTGGGTAATGCAAAATAAATATGGGTCAAGTGTATGTGCCCACCCTCTGTTGATTCAAAGGGCCTGATCCAGACTTACGCTGGCTGGTGTTAAAACGCCGATCTGCACATGTGCCCGGCGTTACTACGGAAACGCACGATTGTGGATCGGGCGTCCGTAGCTTTAGCGTGGGAACGCTGGAGGGAGCGTCCCCTAGCGTTACTACGCTGAGGTTAGTGCAGGGCTGCGTTATCGTACTAATGTCACCGTACCAGCGTACTTACACTCCCTTATGCTGGCTGAAGTTAGGGTAGCCTTCAGCCGGCGTAAGGGAGTGTCAGGGGTAGTCCCACGATGTACCGCTGAGTTACATCGTAGGTCTGGATCAGGCCAAAAGTGTCAAATTTATTGCCCAAGGCCATTTAACCCTTGAAAAACTACAACTTCTTATTTATAATGGTCAAAGATAGTGTCTGTGCCCACTTTGGCACCCTATGTGCTACCTAAAATCTTGCTGGGCAAACCAAAATAAAATTGAAAATGTGTGTAAGAAATAATATTTTAAGTTCCTACAATGTTCATGTTTTTTGCACTACATTTGATTGTTTTAAAATAACATATTATGAATAAGAAGCTGGAGCCTGATTAAGAAGTGAATAAGAAGCCAACTTCAGCTTCGTTAAATTATTACACTTATATGCATTGTGTGTGCACTCTATAGCCGTGGGTGTGAGGTGTCTGATGATCTATTTAAATTTTAGTACAACGAACATTATTCTCTTTGCTGGACACAGCAGTAATGCAATAATTTAAAACCTAAACCATTTAGAAATACCAGTATACACAGGATTTACCACTAGGTGGCGATAGTGCATGCTATAGGTCCACAAAAACCTCTGACTGGAGTCTGTACATAGTATATTTGTATACAATAACCTCCACCTGGTGGCTTGTGTTTTTTTTTTTTTAATTATGGGGCACTGGTGGCATGTATTGTATTTATTTGTAGGGACATGTAAAGGCTTTTTTATTTTTATGTAGTGGGCACAGTTGTTTTTTTTAAATGACTAAATGGCCATGGTCTGTTTTTTAAACAGGGCATGCTGCCGATAGTAGTTCTACAAGCGCTAGCATGCCCTGTCATTCATGGGCATGCTTGTGCCTGTAGTTCTACGACCTGCAGTATTCCCTGTCGAACGGAAGGTTTATTTATTTAATTTTTTTACACATGGGCTGCGGCGGCGGGGCGGCCGGGGAGGGAATGTTTTTTTTTTTTACTTTAAACACTAAGGCTCCGACTACTTTTTAACAAGTCGGATGTGCCTTGCACATCCGCATACTACTCTGAACAGCACCTTACGTGCTATTCAGAGTGGGCTATAGGATGCACGGATGTGCATCCTTGAATAGCCCGTAGTCAAATGAGCATGTGCGATTCCGCATCGCACATGCTCGTAACTCTGAATCAGCCCCGAAGTGTCAGATAGCCAGAGTAACAAACTGCTGCCCATCACCACCCACCATAAGAAACAAGATTTTATACAACTAAAACAGCTACTGCTGCAATTAAATATGACTAAAGCCATTACTTAAACATTGTAGAAAAAACAACCACTGGCCATTTTATCCCAGTAGGATATACCTAATCTCAGTGTACATAAAGTGATATTAGTACTGTAGTGGGACAAATTTGTTTTGTATTTTAATCTATTACTATATAGAAAAGTGTTTTATTGTTTTTATACTTTGTGTAATCCAAATGATGTTCCCCACAAGGAATAGAGGGTTTGGGGTTGTTTTTTTTTAAGGGTAATGGGAGGTGGAGATGCAATTTTACATGGTACCTTCTGGGTTTTACACTTTAAAGTTATTAAAATAGCAGGTGAATGTGAAGAGTTACTTAAAGGTGACAACATCAACAATTTCACACAAATAAACAATGTTTTTCCCTTTTCTGGGGAAAAGTGGCAGAGGCTGCGGCTGTATGAGCCATAGTCTCTCTCCATATGGCACCAACTGCGGGGGACAGGTCTGCTCCTTTTACCTACATCCTAAAAATCTGGAAAACAAGGATATATATATATATATATATCCCTCACACATTCATTCCCAAAACCCAGCACTTATTGCACAATCATTTGTTTTCTCAAGTAGTAGAAGCAGCTGCAATCTAAAGACTGCATACTAACTGGCATTTAGACAGACACTTTTGGAATTCTATCTGTTCTACTTTGCTTGTATTATATGTGTTCAAAGACAAAATAGCAAGCATATATTTCTGTTACATTCAGAGCAAAATGTGCCAATGTAGCTATGTGAATGGTATGGGGGTATTACATTTCATTTACGTTCCATATGGGTTTTATGGCTATAAACTTAGTGTTTCATGGACTAAGGCATTTTTGGCCAAAGCAAGCCCTCAAGGACCCAGAACACAATATAATATTTACTAATAATAATTACTGCAATTTGTGATTGTATTAAAATGTGTAATTCACTTTGAAAACACAATTGCAATCCAGAAAAAAAAAAGATCTTAAAAACATGTACTGTTAGGAGTCCCTGAGAACCCACTCTGGCCAAATTAAGGAATATAATTTGTGTGTGCAGTAATAAGTCACATGTGCAGAATCTGCAGCTGGAAAGCAAGCTTTAGACTCCATAAGGAGTCCTTATTGTACATTATTCAATTTCTGTGCCTAAAATGCAGGCAGACTTTGGATGTCTATATGGAAGTAGCCTGCAATTGAAAGATTGACTCAGTGACCATTCAGTTTTAACAATTATAGACCAATCACCATGCATGTAAACCAAAAGCAATAAAATAAATATAAGAATATCATATGACAAATATACAGAAAATTCATAAATCTTTGGTTAGAAATATAAAATAAAAAAATATATAAAAATATGGCAATGAGTAAAGGATATTTCACAAGAATGTGAAAAGAAAAAAAAACAAATGCAAGGTCGTGATAGGGGAAATAAAAAAAAAAAAAAAAACTAGACTAACTGAATGCAAGCAAAGAGGTTACAAGGAGTGTAAAATAGATGCAAAGACTACTGGTTGTATCTCATTGTAGTTCGTTTTTAGTCCCATTTAAATTGAGATGGATTATTCTTTTTTAGGGAGGAAAGGCTGGTCTTCTTCAGGATGTGGTCCAGGATCACTCAAACAGCGCTGTAAGCGCTTACTGTTTGGACTCTCACTGGGATCAAAAACATCATCTGCTCCAGGCGAAGGTGGCTCCCGTGCTACTATAGTGATCCCACCTTCATCATCACCTTCCTCTTGTGTTTCACTGACAATATCCACAGACTCTGGTGAAGCTGGGTCAATGGTGATTAAAGGGAGATTCTCAGAATCTGGCTTTGGTTCATAAGCAATAGGATCTAAGCAGAATAAAAGATGGAAAATAAATCAAGGCAATAAAAAGAAAAACTAACCTTTTTTTCTCAGAGTGGTCAGAAAGCATGAAGTGAGACTGAAGAACAAGTAAAAAGCTCTCACATCAGGGCTCATCCAGAGCTGCACTTACACCTTTTATTTAGGTGAAGTTTCTTAGATCAACATTAATTTATAGATTAAACATAAAGCTATGCAGTATGTGAGTTCTAGGTGCAAAAGTAATGTATTTTCCATGCATGCAAATTAAAAAAATTAATTAGCTCCCCTTAGGTGCAAGTGTACAGCTCGGCTAAACTATTTTGCAAACGGTTTTGCTATTACTCTTATACTCTGGATCAGCCCCATCATGCTTTGCAAAGGAGTCTAATAAATCTATCTAATAAAGTGACTAGGAGTATGAGGAATTTTTTTATTTCTTTTTCTTTTCTCACCTGAACCCACACGTGCTCTGGAAAGGGTAGGGGAATCCAACTTGTGTGCAGGAACAGTCAAATAATTAGTAACCTGCAACAAACATGTCACAAGTAAAAACATTGGTATGAATCTGCTCAACCATGTAAATCTAGTCATAAGAAATCCATTCTCATAATTAACTCCAATCCAATTAGTTTCAGATCAAAGTTCCTATACATCCAGCCCCAGTAAACATTGGCTCCATTACGTTAATGTAGCCCTTACCCTATGGTCCATCTGATTCACTTTTTGCCTTCTTAGTAACATCTGGTTCCAGGCCTCTTCATATGGGTCAGCCACCAATGTGTGCCGGTTATATGAGCGGAGCTGGACAAAATTAAGTATAGAATGAAAGCAGTAATAGTTGAACATTAATTGTTTATGTTTTTAAACAAGCTACAAAAACTTGGCACAACAGATTTATAATTTAATGTAGTAGCAGAATGGAACCTATACATAACTGGTCATTCCTCTATCCCCTCATCATCACCCCCTCCCCATTCTCCTCATAACCTCCCCCACCCCTTTATCATTTCTCTATCCCTTCATCATTCACGGTATCATCTTCCCCTCCCCCTCCTTCTCCTCTTTATCATTTCTCTATCCCCTCATCATCACCTCCTCACCATTTATCATCCCCCCCATTCTCCTCATCACCTACCCTTCCTCTTTATCATTTCTCTATCCCATTAACATGCCCCTCCCCTGCCCTCATTACCTCCCCTTCCCTCTCCCCTTTATCATTTCTGTATCCCCTCATCATCTCCCCATTATCATCTTCCCCTCCTAATTTGCATTATCATTGTTCTATCCCCTTCATCACCCCCCTCCCCATTCATTGTCTACCCCACCCCATTCATTTCACCATTTTCATCACCCCTGTCCTTTATAAATTTTTTTACACACTTTAGCATTTTCCACTCCTCTTCATCAGCCCCACCCCTTTCTCTTTATTTCATTATCCCCTTCATCTTTTCTTCCCATGTTCATCTCCCTCCAGTGTTGCCTCCCCCCTTCATCTCAGCAATGCTATTATTTATTGTATTTTTTTAATGAGTGTGCAGAAATAGAGCTAAATACTTACCTACACTGTTCTTCTTCTCCCCGCCGTGGCTCTTCTATCCATGCCTGTGACGTCATGACGTCACATGCATGGAGCTCGGCAATCTTTGACAGTCTGCCGGCTCAAGATGCACTGATTGATAATCCGTGCGCCTGGAGCCGGCAGACTGTCAGAGATTGAACAGCTGCCGGACTCCTGCGGCGCCACTTGATAAATTTGGCGCCTGGAGCTTGCGCTCCGGTTGCTCCGCCCTCCCTACGCCTCTGCCTCTATGGCCTCCAACTAGCAAAGTAAATTTGTTTTCTTAACTTTGTTGTAACCATGTTAAAATTTATATTGGTCCTGCCTAACAAAATATTTTTAAAACATGACAGTGTATTGTAAAAGATAATAAAAAGCAATAAATACAATTTATTATTTGGGGCTAGATGGTCCACAAGTTTACCCATACAGCACTACATTTTTGTACCATTTAATTTATGAAACATGGACTGGATTCAGAGTAGCGCATCCGTGTGAAAATCACACTGAAGTACAGCTTATTTTAAATACTGCGCATTCGCAAAATGCGCAAGTAAGTCGCATTGCTGGCGGAGTTTAGTGTATCCACCAGCATACAATTCAGTGTGTAAAAAGGGGGGCGCCAGAATATTTAAATGAGAAAAGCTCCGCTTTTCTCATTTAATATTCTGTGCACGGCTGTCCGGTGGCTGCTTAACAAGCCCTACACTTCCACCATCTCAGGGATGGTGTAAGCGTAGGGGCAGCTCACCGGAGCTGTAAATAAAAAAAAATAAAAAAAAGTTGTTTAAAATTAACCCCTTCCCCCACCACAACCTGTTAAAAAAAAGTACGGCCCGATAGGGCATGCTGCCGCTAGTAGAACTACAAGCGCAAGCATGCCCATGAATGACAAGGCATGCTTGCGCTTGTAGTACTACTAAGAATCTTGGGTAATATCACAATGTAAATCATTATTTCCCACGCTGGCAGAGGGTTTTTTATTATTTGTGGGCCATCTTCTGGGAATTTTTTATATTTAATTTTTGATGGGCACATGTGGCGATTTTTATATCTTTCATTATGTGGGCACTGTTTTATTTTTTTTAAAGGGGACAGGGCTCTTGAATTTAGTTTATTTCTTTAGATTTTGGTGGTGCACATGTGGCAATTTTTTATCAATATTTATGTGGGCACTGTTTTTTTTTTTTTTTTTTAAAGAAGGGGATGGGGATAGCCACTATTTTTAACTTTACATTTTTGGGGGGCACCTGGACATTTACATGGTATTTATGGAGAGGGCACAGTATGTTTTTTTTATTTACAGAAATGGCCATGTGTAGTGATTTTGGTGCCAGACATGCTGCTGATAGTAGTACTACTAGAGCAAGCATGCCTTGTCATTCATGGGCATGCTTGCGCTTGTAGTTATACTAGCGGCAGCATGCCGTCGGGCCGTACTGTATTTATTTATTTTTTTAACATAGGTGGCGGCGGGACAGGCGGGGGAAGGGGTTTATTTTTTATATAGGTTGTGGCGGCGGGCAGGGGATTAATTTAAAAAAAAAAACCAAAAAAAAAACCTATGGTCAGAGCAATTAAGGCTCCAACTGGTTTTTGAGAGTCGGATGTGCCTTGCACACCCGCATACTACTCTGAAGTAGCACCCTACGTGCTATTTAGAGTGGGCTATAGGATGCATGCAAGCACATCCTTGAATAACCCGTAGGCAAATTAGCTTGTGCGATTCCGCATTGCACAGGCACGGAACTCTGAATCCGGTCCTGGACCTGATCCAGAGCTGCGCTTCTGTCTTTTTTTTTTATGGGGCTGATTCACAGTTGCACTTACACCTTTTTTTTAGGTGCAAGTGTAGACCTGAGCAATACCATGTTGAACTGCAAGGGGTGGCAATTTGAATTAGTGAAATTAGTAAAACCAGATTTAGAATTAAGAGGTGAAGTTTCTCAGCTCAACTACATTTTATAGAACATAAAGCTATGCAGTATTTTAGTTCTATGTGTAAAAGTAAATGTATTTTCCCTGCATGCAAAAGATTTTAAATTAACATCCCTTACTTTTAAAAATGGTTTAGCCGAGCTGTACACTTGCACCTAAAGAAAGGTGGAAGTGCCTCTCTGAATCAGCCCCTATGTGAACCATGTAAGGTTAATAAATTGCAAATAAGAGAGGCTAATTATAAAACAGAACATATGGACCAAAACCCTGTGCAGGCTCAGGTATTTAAAGTACTCAACACACCACATACCATGTAAAATGAATACATGTAATTGCTTTACTAAAATCACCACTGAAAACAGCATAAATGCATATATGGATTTTATTGCATTTTTTTTGGAAATTTTACACTTTTGGAGGAGAAAAAAAAAAGCTGAAACATACACATAAATGGACATTTCTTAAAGCTATGTACCTCAAAAAACGCTGTAAAATCATTGTGTGAATAACTTTACGCTATGTACATTTCAGTAACAATCTTCATACAAAGGAGTGTACTTTGATAATTGTGTTTGGAATTTGATACAAGCAATCTAAATATATCTAGAAAGTAACATTTATTTTATAACAGTAATATTTAGTTTATTCATACAACATTAAATCTACTCTGTTCCCAAAAATTAAAACTAGAACATTTAGATTTCCTCACAAAACTGGTTGTTCTCGTTGAAGCGGCCTTTGTTCAATTCTGCAGATAGTGTATTAAAAAACCCTGATTCAACGTTCTAAGGCAATCACTGGAAACAAAGTTCCTGACACTATTTAAACATATCTTCATTTTTATTTTTTATTTTCATGAGAATAGCTGTTATTTCTACATTCACGGACTTGGAACATGTCACAGTAATTACCCTAAGAAATTGTAACAAGTGGTGTATAAAAAAGGCATATGAAAATTCAGCATTGCTAGCAAGGACCTGTCTGGATGCCATCAAACATTTGGATATTATACAGAGAGCAGAAATACCAGCTGCTAATGCTCATTTACATACATATTGTATAATTTAATTAAGAGGAACTCATGCAGCAGTTGGTGCCAGCCTACTTATAAAAGCAATGCTGTTCAGACACAATCTTCTGACAAAGTCCGGGCATGCTGGTTTCATTACAAGGTGCTCCAAGATAATCCTGAGCTCTGTGAATAAAGTCCTGTAAAAAGAGGATTACACACACTTTGCATTAACTTAATGTTGTTTGTTTTTTTAACAGAGACTTAAACCATTAAGTCAAGTACACACCATATCAACTGTTCCCAAAATGTGTGTCAAGGCCCCCTGAGGTGTCGCAGCACGCTCGCAGGGAAGCCACAAGTTCAGGTTGGTCAGAACAGGGAAGCTGCAGGGAGAGACTGTGCTATGCTGTTAGTGTAGTCCAGCCTCGCTCCCTGCAACTCCCGTGTACTGACTGGCCCTGGATTGACAGAGGAATCGAAATGAGAGGGGATTTGCCTCTCCTTTTAGCTGCTCTGTGAGTCCAGAGTTGGTCAGTGCATGAGAGTTGTAGGGAGAGGCTGTGCTAGGCCGACGGGACCTTTAACATCAGTATAGTGCAGTATTTCTCCCAGTCATTGATTTACAAGGCAGAATGCCACAAGAAGACTCAAAATCCAGCCAGGTGACAGAAAGCAGAAGAAAAATGTATATGATGGGGAAAAAATAAAATATTGAAGGTTTTGTACTTATATATAACGGAGAATGTTTGGGAACCACTGAACTGAAACAAAGTATATGCTGAGTAAATTTGCAGACAAAAAAGTGTTTTGTACTCACTTAAAAATGTGTTTCTCTATTGCTATTGGGGGACACTGACGATCACAATTACTAGCGCACACAAAATCGCAAAGTTTTACAATCTGAAGCCGTTCAGTCCATACAGCACCTAAGTGCACGAACTAAGACCAATATTTCTAAGATGTGCTGAGGAATCACTACTGAAAACCTTAATATGCAGCACACAAGAATAAATCACTTACTTTAACAAAATTGTAGGGGGAAAAATTTCTTCAATCAGACAAATGAGTATAGTTATTGTAGGGGAGATGAATTTGTACATCATTTTCTGCATTCATTTTATTTTTTTTTGAATCACTTTTGAACTAACATGTATTAAATTGTCATGACTGTATTCTGAAAAGCCAAACTCAACCCTTTACCAAAATTGGTAAAAATGGATGGCATTTATGCCGATTCCACACCTGTGAGTAACAGAATACCCCATATCACTGTCTGTAATTTCTGTGACACCTTGGCTACAAAATCCAAGTTTTAACTGTATAATCAAACAGAAATACTTATATGACAGAAACTAGAGCTATATGTTTGAGAACATTTATCCATTTGTAATTAAAAGAAACTTGGGGCTAGGAACTGTGTACAGTAGGTGATGTGTTCCCAAAACAGCTTGTGATTTGTATACAATTTCATGGACAGCTATAAAATATCCCTAATTCTTATAATTAATACTCTTTTCTTCGAACATTTGTCTTTACGGTGCACCAATGTATATATCAGACACACCTAAATATGACAAGAGCTGGTTAACAGCAGGAAAGATGGCAAGTTAAATATATCTCAGAACTTACCGGCAGTATGGATTCCTTCTGGAAGAGTAACGCAGTGTCAGGAAACGGTAATATATGAATGGCTGTAATAAACTCCCTTGACCACTGAAAATTTAAACAAACAATAAAAGCATCTATGAATGTTGGTATGATCAAACCCCAGTTTCAAACAGCATGTACTTGCACTTACAAAAGTGTAATGATGAGATACAGGGAATGCTACTCAATATCTAGAAGATAATTTAGTAAAATTCTAAAGTGCACAACAAGGATATGTAACTAATCAGCTCTCTTCCTAACGCTCTCCTCTACACCCCCATTGGAAGCCACCTCAATTGTGGTTGCCTCCTGATTAGGATGTAAGGATGTGGGTACTTTTTCTCATGGTCACTTACACTATTGCACCATCAATCCATGCGTCTTAGTGTAATTTTGTGGTGCCTACTATTAATTTGTACAGTAGGTGATATGTGTGGTACTGGTGTAAAGCCTATAGTGGCACGATTTTTTTCCATTTATTATGTGAAGGACAAATGGTCTCTTTTGCCCCATTTTTCTTTTGTATATTGTTCACCTTGTACAGTATTATGCATTTGTTTTTGTTGCTATAGAAATGGGAGATAAAAGTATCAAAACAAACAGTTGCTCTCTGACATTTGATGTTCATCATATTGGACTGGATCCAGACCTAGTTCAGTGCATGAACTTAGTTACTCCTGGGCTAAACCCTGTTGATTTCAGGGGGAGTCAATTTAATTGAATACTTTGCATGCAGGGATATATCTTTGAATTGCTTACTGCACACAGATACTGACCAGCTTTACTATCACACTGTTATTTAGACTTGGGATAGGAAACATCACCTCTCAACTCTAATATTGTTTGCAACAGATGAAATATGACTCCCCTGCAATCACCATGGTTTAGCCCAGGAGTAACTAAGTTCAAGCACTTAACTAGGTCTGGATCCAGCCTATTGATATAAAGAAGCCATTTTTTTTTATTTGGTAGCCAGCACCAATTTTGCACCATTGGACTGTGCTGGCAGATACAATTCCCATGTAACATTTGCTGAAAAGTGTAATTTAACTGCTCCCTTTCAAACATTAATTAACCAAGAGAAGAACAATATCCCTCAACATGCAGATGGTTATTTTATAGTACTGTAATGTATCAGCATTGGAAATAGTTACATCTGCAGGGACAAAACAAAAATACACCTTTAAAACCTGGGATTGTCGCTAGACGTTAGTGTGAATCTGTTGTTGCTCATTTCATTTATCAACAAATCTCTATAATCCAAACAATGGATTATGCCCCTATCAATCATGTTTAGTTAGCTTGGATAAAAGTCAAGTAATTGTATCATACTTTTTACATTGAAAGCTAGATAAAGACTTCAAAGATTAGCTGCATAAGTATGTCTGTAAAAAATAATTTACCATATGGCTGTATTATATAGAATATTATATTATATAAAATAAAGAAAAAAAATAAAGTTCTTACCTGAGCAGCATGAAGACTGTAGCAGGCATTAGAAAAATTTCATTGCAAGCCACAAACTTTAGAATATTTTGCTGATTTGCATTTAGCTTGTCTAGAAGAGACCTGATGAAAGGCATGCTATGTTCACCCTTGGCCTGAAGAGAATAACCCGCATCAAAGTTAAAATCCTACTACTTATACAACAAGAGCATCAATCTCATCATAACTATTATGCAGTTTAAATCACCACAAGCCTGCATCAATGTCTAATTATAAAGAAGCAATAGGACTTTCCACTCTCTGATAGCATTGCATAGTAAGTCTGAGAATAACATTGTATGTAAATGAAATAGTGTTGTTTTTTTTTTTTAAATCATGTGTATTTAAAGCAATACATGTTTTCTGATCAACTGAGGCCTTACGGAGGTTTCTGCTATCATCATCTTCATAAGTATGTGCCCCTGCTTCTAAAACATCAGAACGGTAAATATAGTTTAAGCACAATTAAATATAGTACATTAAAAAGACATAAACCTACAGACTGTCGCATAAATAGTATGATGGATGATAGCAGGAGCATTGTAAATTAACACTATTATCACTAACACAAACATTAGAAATTAAGATCCCCACTGTCTTATTTTTATTAGATGTGAGGGGTTTACTCCCTTAATTTGATGCAATTCTTATAAATGATAAAAAAAATTTAAATCTTAAATGATTGTGCAGAAGCACAATACATAGACTGCAAGTACTCCTGCAACGGGAGCAACCAAATAACAACATCCTTCTTGAGCAAGCATGAAATGCTAACCAAACGGTAATAACACTTACATCCAATATCTTCTTTGTGTACGTCGACGCATGAAGTAACGAAAATAGCAAGACAGGGAATATGCTCACTGAGAAACACATTAAGGAATAGAACATCAACATACCAACATTTTACTGATATGATTATTACACATTGTAATCCATTTTGGGCAAAATGCCCACAACTTCTATCCTTCGAAACTTTTAAGAAGTCTTGTGTTTTCTTAATGCGAATCACACAGCCTTTATAGGTTTAGTCTCAGCATTCCCAGATACGCAACTAATTGCACTTATTGATTTTCAGCACCCAGCTTTGTGTTAAAAAAAAATAATAATTATTAGCGGATTATTAAAAGAATTAGGGATTTTTTTTGTTATATAGTTGTTAATTTGTTAGCTTAACCCCTCATTTTGCAATGAACTACACCTGTTTTTACACCTGTAATAGGTTTACTAATTACTCTATAGTGTATATATATTTTTATTAAATGTGTTATTATAAGCTTCTTATATTGAGTATTTTAAGTGTGGGTTTATTTTTGGTTAAAGTATGTGATTACCTTAATTTAAAAAAAATTATTAAAAGGATTTGTGTACTATTTATAATAATTTTTCATTATGTGATTATTGTTTGTCACTTAACAAAATCTGAATTATACTTTACTTGTTAACTATTTTTTATCTTTAAAAAAATAAATGTTTATAAATAAAGTTAAACAATTAACATTTATTGAAAAAACAAATGTAAACTATAGAGGAACAGAAATAAGCTTAAAAAACAGAAAGGCAATATGCCTGGGCTTGCAGCAAACCCTGCCGATAACAACTTTGGTTGAGGACTGCCTTAACTATTTCCTTGAGTATGGTTGCTTCAGCAAAGCACTCGCATTTGTGCATCACTCAAAACCCTAAACGCAAGTCCCTACTGTACATTAATAGTTTGTGTCCATTAAGAGTCTGTGCTCAGCTGGTACTGATAGGCGGTGTATAATGGTAACCACAGGTGATTCATTAGGAATCTATTTAACCCATATACTGATGGTAATCCTTTGGCTTATAGACTTGCTGTATTTTTGAGCCTGCTGTTTCCCCCTGATGAAGGAGCCCTTGGTGGCCCTGAAACGATCGTTGGATATTACATTCTCCTCCTGTGTGAAGTTAATTTCTGCCTGCTCCTGGTGCTCTTTAAAGTAACAGAAGGTATATCAAGCAATAAGGAAGGCACTCACTGAGACTTGTTCAATGCGAAGTATGGACTGGACACTTATATGTTATCACTTAAATAAAAAACGAGATACTTCGCATTGAACAAGTCTCCGTAAGAGTGCCTTCCTTATTGCTTGATATGGATGGATGGATGGATGGATGGATAGATAGAAAGATATTATATCAGCCTCTATGCTTGGGACATTATGTTGATGAATTGGTATCCTTATTCTAGCAGTATTTTTTGTATTGGCCTATAGGTCTCTACACATTTTTTCATGTTTTCTGTATGTTTTTTTATTTGCTGCACTTGGATCACTTTTTCATAGTCTCTATTTCTTTGTATATTTTTTTTTCTAAGTATTTGTGAAACTCTACTACCTGCAGGAACGTTTGTGCCAATATGAATATCTATGAGAGTGTTCGACTAAATTAAATATTTTTCTATTTTTTGCAACAAAACTGGAGTGCGGGATCACTTTCTTTTAAGTGGTTATATTTTTTTAATCTTTAAGCCTTTGCACCTAACCTTTTATGAATTTTTGATTGAGTGCTTTATACTACCTTATCAGGCAGTTGATGGATCAGCCTTGGTGTGTATTGTTAAACTGTTCTCCAAACCTGGCATGCACAATGCTTGCAAAGGATACTTGTGACAGGATAAGAGTTGACAAAAATGAGTGAATACAGTAAGTAATGGCAGCTGTCCTCTAACAAAGCCTGGCTCAAAAATGCCCGGCTCAGCTGGAAGTGAGGTAATCTCTGATGTAACCGAAGGGCACTGGTGAGCGCATTGGCGAGCAAGGCACGCTGATAGAAACTGGCAGCTTCATGTAAACTACAGAAACAAAACAAGAAAAGATGTTACCACATTCACAGCCAACAAGAGATCAGGTAAAAAGAGTGATAAAGCAAACAAGTTATGATATAGGAGCAGATCTAACTTCCTATGCGCCCTATTTTTCATAAAGACAGATGTCCTCCATTTGGTCCTCCTGCACATATGCATGCATCCGTGCTACCCAATGGAAAGGCAAAAAGTACACAACACAACAGCTGGGTTGCGCTCACAAGATGGCATAACTTTATATGACAATGTAGAGTATAGGCATGCTAACAACTGCGTAACGATCCAGAGTTCCAACCCACAACCATATTATGTTCAGTTGAGTAGAAAAACTTAGGGTATGTGTCTCGGAAGTGTGCCTGTGATCAAATTTACATCTATGAAAATTCAGACCTTTGGATTCGGTCCACTGTGTACAATCAGAAGACATTTATTATAAGGTACATTCCTACAGTAAAGTAAGGTAAGCAGCATTTACTGGTGATACACACTGCATTTTCTGCACAGAGCCCCCTGCAATATGCAAGCACATCTGTGTTTTTAGATAATGGAGTCTCATCACTGGACCTTGAGGGGACACTTTCCTAAAACGTAACAAGTCCCTCGGCCTGCCTATTCCCACTTGCTTCTATTAACCACTTTCCGATGTGACACAGCCCCAGACACATTCCTTCCACATCATCAGAACACCTGAATGTTTGGATTTTGTTTAATACAGAAGGTATAGCAATCCAGCAGCAGAATATGATCAGACACTAAGAAGGGCTTTTAATGCTATGGTTTTGTAAACTTTTTATCATTTTTATGTAGGACTAATATAGTTACTTACCCTAAAATAGGAAGAATAAATAATGCTGAACAGTATACTGTGAACCACCGAGACAGCCACATAGCAGTGTCAAGTTTATTCGCCAGCATGAATTGCTAATAAAGGAAAACACAATTATTACATTAAACAATATCATGGCACCCAAACATGGCAAATAGGAGGATGTTAAAATGTAGGTGACAAATTAACTACTCTTCTTCTTAACAATACAAGCCAATGTCTCTTAGGACCTTTGACATGCCACAGGGCTTGACAAAGCCTAGGTGCTAGGTCACCGTGACTAATAGAAATTTGGATCTAACATTGAAGGAAGGAAGCTCTAAGCAGTGCAATACAGACTGTCACCACAATCACACTGCTGGGAGCTTCTTTCCATGCAGTTTCAGCAGGCAGGGAATTAGGAGCATCGGGAGGATACACAGCTACGATTACCAGTATCACCCCTTATCAGCCTGCCAGTGTGTGTGCAGCAGAGGTAAGAAGAGAGGAAGTCAGAAGACTTCAATAGGTAAGTAAAGAGAGGGTTAGGTTGGGAAGCACAGGAATATTAAAGTGAAAAAAGTGGAATACACTTATATTTTGTTATGTTTAAATGTGTGTTTAGATAAATATATAAACGTGTATAGGAGATAGAGATTGTGTGGATCAACACTTTGAGTAGCGACTGTTGTCTCAACAATTTTAATTATGGAGCAAAAAAATTTTGATGCATTTAAAGGAAAACCGACTTAAATGACTAATGATTCAATTAAATTGGTTTTGGGCAATGCCAAACAAGCCGTCTAACATTTTTCAAGATAATATGAAACTTTACAGTGGTCCTTAACTGCCAGTTTGCAGAGAAATACTGTGCCTCAATGCAGGAGAACATAAGATTTATTAAACATTTGCGTAATGGAGATTTTTTTTTTATTTTTTTTTTTTAAACATGCTAAATAGCCTAACGTGTCTTAGGGAACTTTGATGTACATTGACAAGTACCAGAAATGGTTTTTATGTGCAAAAACGTTAACTTCACATAGTAAAAATGGTCAAAATAGTTACTGCTAAAAGATAGACAACATACAATGTAGAAAATATTTAAGATAGAATCAGGCAGAGAAGTAAAGGGTTAATATTTAATTAACAACTAAAGGAGATTGACATGATCAAAGTCCGTCAATGATGGACAAAGTAAAGGTAAGAAAAACAACCAGCTAAACTTATAATAGCCACACAAACGCAAAAATATTATATGCATGTCAACCAGAGATACTGAGTTCACTCTTCAAATAGCAAGTTGTATATTTTGTACAATTCTATTTAGAATAATATCAGCTCATTGTAATCCATAAAAAATAATTATGAATAAGTGTGTAAATACACCAATGTACTATGACGGATGTCATTCACAACAGTGAGTGGATAGAAAGCAAGATGTAACGCATAAATCTACTCACCACTGCCCCTCCCTGGGGAGGAACATTCGGAACAGAGTCCGCCATGTCAGGAAAATCTAAGACACAAAGAGAGAGAACATGTAACAGTATGGCTTAAACCTTTTTTTTTTTTATAAATTACATAACATTTAAATGATGAAGAATGAATCAAAAAGTATTAACAGATGCCCAAATATGCTGGAATAAATTTCTGGCACATTTGGGTCACCTACCAAAGGCCCTAAGAAAAAGGCCTCCAAACGCCATGCAAGAGCAAAATGTTTTTTCATATTATCAGTGGCTAGGAGGGTGGAACAGTGTCTACAGACTCAAAAATATTCCTAACAAAATATGACTTCCTTGGATCACATGAATTTATCATGTGATCCAAGGAAGGAAGTTCAACGACCTAATATAAGGAAATGAACTACTAATGTCCACTAGCTGTGCACATGCAACAGTTGGTTTGTTTGGGTACAAGCAACACACAATGCTTTCTCAGGATATGCTGTAACTGAGTATATACTTTTTTTTATATTATATGAATTACTATAGCAGCAAGGAAGGGGGGGGTACTCTCAGGGTAAGGGTAATAGGAGCAGAGGGTCAGCGCAATGGGAGCGGAGGGTTAGGATAAGGATTAGGTTAGGGGTTGGGGTTACAATACTCATCATTCGCCCCCTTCCATTCATCTTTCTTCCATGGATCAATAGCTTCTCTGCAAGACAGAAGCAATCGATTTCCCAGCCAGTTCACCACTGGCTGGGAGAAAATGGCCTGTTCTCAATGGCAACCCACAACCCATTATCTTCATGCAAAAGGTAAATATCAGCTAATAAAGTTGATACAGAAGGAAACAAGTTATTTAGGCATAGAAATATGGTAATACTCAGAAATCACTTAATGAGGAAATAAGTTATCCGTTAAGTTGGATATAATGTGTGTACATTTTCAAGGGATTCGTTAACAGTACAATGTAATGAAAGCCACCTAGTGTTATTATTTCAAACATCCAGGTAAGAAATAATTGATTACCATGAGGAAGCCTCTCCCGGGGGCTTGTGCAAGGCAAAAAAAATGGGATGAGTAGGCAATTTATTAACTCAAGAGATACTATAATGGGTAATACACATAATTTATATCTATATCCCCACACAGTAGGGATCCCTGTACACTCAGCTATGTAAGACACCACTAGAGGAAGCTGGGCTTTAATATTCCCCATGTCTGGCAGTGACAGCTACAGGCCTCCAGTTTTATGGCTGCCTCATCCATTCATTCACATGATGCCTGTCTAACAACCGCAGCACTGTTGGCGAGCATCCCCCGCGTCCTGCCCTTCATATATCACATACACAGGGGGGCCCGGAGACCACGGACCTTCGTCCTCACATCACCTCAGCACCTCCCGCACCTACCTGTCGTCTCCTCCGCCACTGATCGAGAGCCGCTACGGCAATGACGTCACCCCAATCCTCGCCAATGTCTTCAGGGAAAGCATGAGAGGGGGCGCGGCTACAAAGCGAATCAGCGGCGATAGGGCCAGACCTGTCGCCAAACTACAACGTTTAGATGATTGACAGCGGGACCGTCCAATGGTAGAGATGGACGGAATGATCGTTCTGGAACATTCCGCTTACTAGTGGCTGTAAGGACAGGTTGAGAAATATAGGAGGCTGCCACCATGTTCCCCGGAACCGGCGACCTCTCTGAGGTGTCAGGGATGGTGGCCATCATGTCATCCAGTGTGAACTATTGTAAGGGGGTCTATTTTAGTGCTTAGGCTGTGTATAACGAAGGAGCTCACAGATTATATTATGCATATTCATGAAACAAATCATATTGCGAAAGAAAGCAATACACATACGTAATAACATATCAGTGCTGCATTGTACACAAGTGATATAAGCTATAACCTACAGAGCTGATACGAATATGGTGGCTGATTTTCACCAGAATTCCCACAATGGGCTTAAGGCAGTGATTTATGCAACTTATTGCCTCATGTTTTGTCAATCGAATCAATACCGTGAGCCATAGATTTACTAAAGATGGGCAGGAGTGAAGGTGTCATTGAACTCCACCCATTTTTAGTAATAGCATGGATCAGAGTGTTGATAGATAGGGGGCTATATTGCAATATTGTGCTGGATCCAGACCTCTGTATTTTGTATATATGGTGGTCTGGCAGTCCACGTGGAAGATTTTAATGTACTTACAAAATCATAAGACCACCTTATCTGTCCCATGTGGATCAGCTGTCCGTACGACCACTGATTCGGAACTTTTAAAATTTGCCCACACTGTAAAATGTATATGTTCCCCCTTACCAAGTTTAGGTGGGCGTCCTGTTGCACGGATCCGTATTGCAACATCTGGTGCACTGCCAGAAAAACACCAGACTTTCGCAAGCAGATGGAAATCGGGTGTCGTACATGTATAAATCCAGCCCTTTCTTCAGAATGGGAAGTCAGCAATTAGGAAGACAACTCAGAGTCTGACAGTAAGAGCAAAACAGGTGCAAGTGTAGCCCTGAACAAAACCATGTTTATCTGTAAGTGTGTGAGAATAAGTGTGCTAGCTCTACTCTAATTTATAGAATTAAAATAAAGCTGAGGTCTGGATATGGGATTGGATCCAGGCCCCCCGCACGTATGTGCGTGAGAGAGGGGAGTGCACGACTCCTGTCACTCTCCTCATGCGTGCTTTATGGCAGCTTACGCTGCCATAAGCCTGCATTAAGTCTATTGTGCGGATTAGCGGTACGTACAACCGCTGATCCGCTGCAGTGTGGGAGCCCCCTCCTACACGGTACACTTTGCATGCTTCTACCCGCCCACTTTAGCGAGCAGAGGAGGAGGACAGCCCATTTCCTCTGAAATGGTTTGTACGCTAGGGTTACTATAGTTTCAAATAATATCAAGTTTGCTGAAAAAAATTATTTTTTCATTGGCATTCGCCTGTCATTATTAGCAATCCAATGTGCAGGGAAGAATTTCGAAAGAATGCAGCACCCGTTCATGCGATACAACACCAAAAGGAGCATTATCCAATCCTAGTAATCGGAAAACACCCCCTTACCATCAATATGGATCCAGTGCATTGTGTTAAAACCTCAACCTAAATGTTATTGCACTAACTTGAAAGCATTAATGTACAAGCAAATGCATAATATATGCAATTCTCAGGATTCTGCTTCCTCTCCACTGTGAGTCCTTATTTTGTGGTTCCACAAACCCAATCTGGTAGAACCTAGCGCTGGTTGGGAAAGCCCCATCTTGATCGTCCCACTGATTTCCACAATATGCGTCAGATCCAGAGTTTGAAACCATGGAGAAAGCTGCACCTGGAAAACCATGTTGAATTGCAGAGGAGGCAAATTTGCAAATGCATAATATATGCAATTCTCAGGATTCTGCTTCCTCTCCACTGTGAGTCCTTATTTTGTGGTTCCACAAACCCAATCTGGTAGAACCTAGCGCTGGTTGGGAAAGCCCCATCTTCATTGTCCCACTGATTTCCACAATATGCATCAGATCCAGAGTTTGAAACCATGGAGAAAGCTACACCTGTAAAACCATGTTGAATTGCAGAGGAGGCAATTTTTTTTTTTGAAAACAGTATTAGGTTTCATGGGCAGTGCTGGCGGAGTTCCAATGGCCGTGCAATCCCTACCACGCATAGGTAGGGCCACCATCAGGGGGGGACAGCTGGGCCCAGACAGAAAAGGGGCCCGGGATAGCCCCAGGCCTCCTCTCGGTCCTGGCCAGGACACCAGGGCCGTAACTAGGGTGGTGCAAGCGGTGCCACTGCCCAGAGCACGAGGAGAGGGTGAGCGTAATGACACATCAGCTGATGAATCTCCTGCTCCGCAGAGAGATTCTCAAATATTTCCACAGTGCCTGACAGGTTGGCCAATCAGGGAGTAGCTGAGATCATTGTGCTACTTCCCTCATTGGCTGCTATGCACCCCCCC
>WWET01000666.1:320900-344974 GCA_011038615.1 Limnodynastes dumerilii | reverse complement strand
GGGGTGGGGGTGGGGGTATAATATGTAATGTGGGGAGAGTGGTGTGTTTATGGGGGTATAATATGTAATGTGGGGAGAGTGGTCTGTTTATAGGGGTATAATATGTAATGTGAGGAGAGTGGTGCGACTGGGGGTATAATATGTAATGTGAGGAGAGTGGTGTTACAATGGGTGTGTACTACTTCATATGGGGAGGGTGGGAAGACTGTGGGGGTGTAATATGTAATGTTGGGAGAATGGGGAGGCTGGGGTATAATATATAATGTGGTGAGAGTGGTAAGTCTGTGGGGTATAACATGTTATAATATGTTATGGGGGAAGAGTGGTGTGACTGTGGGGGTGTAATGTGGGGAGATCATAGAGCAGTGTGGCCAATTAATTTTGTTCTACATATTGGACCAGATTTAAGTATGCAGCAGAAGCAAAGTAATGACAGTGCAATCCTATATTCCATATGTTAGTTCACTCCCCTTCTGTACCCCAGACCTCTAAAAATCACATGGAAGTTTTTAACCAAGCCTATACTGTATGATTTAAATACTACCCCTAGCTTTGCCTATATCCTATGGCATATATATCCTATGGCATCCTATGGCATATATAATCCTATGCCAGATCATAATTTTCTTTTTTATATTACACAACACACACACACACAAAATAATTTCCCAAAACTGTAGAATGTAATAGGTATGGTTTAGCTAGCTAGCTAGCTAGCTAGATAGATAGATAGATAGATAGATAGATAGATAGATAGACAGGCAGACAGACCTATAGACATTAATAATCACATAATTGTATTGGGTAAATTAATTTTAAGTAATGAATAATGAATTTTTCTAAACATAGCCTGAAGTCTCTCTGTAGAAGGAGGAAGGTGAGGTCCAGAGGGGCTGGGGAGCCCCAAAAGACCATATGCCAAAATGAACCTAAACTGTTATTGCTTCATCAAACACAGGCTGAAAAAAAATTAATCAAAAGCAAATATGTCCGATGCGCGAATCATTTGGTGGTAATGGAAGGAAATTAAGATTTGCAGATATTATTTTCTGTCATTCAGTCTAACAAAGTGAACATTTATTGCATATATATTAAAAATTATCCTTTAATGGAGTGCTAGTAGGGGGTAGCGCAGCAAAACTGCTCCCAGAGGTGAATTGGCCTGTATGATGGGGGGGGACACTGATATTTGTGTGTTTTCCCACAAGAATATATTTCAAACATTGCTTCCAACGATTGTTAAATTGAGATGTTATTTCATGGCAGCTGGAATTGCTTGGTGGTCTGCAGGGAACATTTCAGCATCCTCAGCCCATTATTTGTACAGACACGATAAAGAGGAGATTCTTGTACCCAGATTACTCAGTGCTAGATTAGCTTGTTGACCCTCATTAGGGGTTAACCATTAGATTGATGTATGGACTGAAATAAGTGTATATTAAAACTTAGCTTCTTGTCTATAAGTCACATTTCCTCCTTTTATTGTATAAGCTATTAACGTGTCAGAAATGAGAGATTTGTCCCAGTAATGTGTCACTGTCCTTGTCTCTGGTGGAGACGTTTTATCATGGAAACTGTATGGTACATGTTGGGAGGAAGGGGAGGGTGAAAGACAAACTAGCCTAAAGGAAAATATTTTGTATCATAACTTAGTGGAACCAAATAAATGAATACCCCAAATATATACACAGTGTCAGATATTAATGCATCCTGTATTCTCCTCTGTCCCCAGTCCCCAGTCATTTATAACTGTCTGGGAGGACCCTGTAAGGTCCCCATTGTCTAGCACTGGGATAGTATTACTGCTCTTATTTAGTGGGCCAGACAGCTAAGCAAAATGTTGCAAATATGAAAACTTTTTCTCACGCCCTCTTGTCATACCTCATTTTTACCATTGCAGAAGACATAAGGAACATTAAGTAATTAAGTGGGCTGCCAAGTATAGACACAAATATGTCCATTCTTCAGGATGAGGCTACAAGGGTGATCTAACAATAGTCATTTTTGAGTAAGAGTCCTAAGATGGATGGTGTTGGCTGTGTCTACGGCCTGAGGCTATGTCCCAGAGTCTGGCTGTCCAGCACTGACCTCCTCTCCTTCCTTGCCATCAGACACCAGACCAGGCACCAGGACGATGTTACAATTACTTGCTCCTTGCTGACAATACCATGTTCCAATACAGCCATCTCATGCTGTGTCTATCTGTGTTTGACCTTTGTGAACCTGTTGAAAAAAATGACTATTGATCCAATTCCCATAATAAAGCTATTACACAGTAGACATTCTGTGGACCTTTTATAATCTAGGCCTTCCATATGGTTTATTTCTTATATCAATATGTACAAACAGTTCTTAGTGCTGATGAGTGATTATTGGCCAGTCTGGGGGTCACACCAGACACCAGTCTGTTTATGCTTATAGTGATATTCATTAAACCTGGAGAACATTAACCAGTAATAACAAATGCAAAATGATTGGAACCATTGTAACTAGTTTATAGCATAATAGAAATATAAAAGGAAAAAAATAGTGTTCAGCCATATCGGGGTAGATCCAGAGCTACGTACATGAGTGATTTTACTCTAGCTGCTAAGTAAGTCAGAACGTACAGGCCAGTCACGTATCATCAGCGTATCAACATACGAAGGGGCATGCCAGCCATACGCCACCCGTAATTATGCTTCAAAGGCTTTGTGTGTCATTTAAATTGTACAGTGTGGGCGTGCTTAGCAGCGTAAGTACGCGAGTGCTATACGTACGGCAGCGGTTACACTGTGAAAGTTAAGGTAGCGTTTGGAAAACGTAAAATGGCCAAAGTACATACATGTGAGTAGTGCCTAGGGGAGCGCTTAGAAGGTACGCTAGAGTAAATACACTACGCTAAGAAACGTATTAGAAGCGTAGCTCTGGATCAGGCCCATCATGAGTACAGATCATTTAAATCTGCTATGCAAAGGAGGTATGTCCAAAATGTATCCCCTAAAATTCAAAGGGGGCCAGATTCAGCATAAGAGTGTCATTTTTTACACCTGTACAACTGTTATCCTGTACACCTGTGATCCCAGAGGGCAGGTTACAGGAGAGGGAGGAGGACTAGGGTAGCATTATATCTGTCTATCTATCTATGGTTATGGGTCCCTGTTGCGAACGGTCCTATTTCGATCTGGCTGGGATATCGATTGCTTATGCTTCGATGAGGCATAGCAATTGATCGCCGGAGCACCCAACACAGTGCTCCAAAAGGAAGATAAGTATTCTACCCCTAACCCTAACCCTAAGTCTACCCTCTGCAGCCTAACCCTAAGCCCCCCCCCCTCCCCCGCGCAGCCTAACCCTAAGTCTCCCCTCCGCAACTTAACCCTAAATCCTCCTCCCCTGCAGCCTAACCCAAAGTCCTTTGGAAAATGAACGGGTGAGTATGCCGATCGTACACGCAACCATTCATTAAAAATAAATCTGAAATTATTGTCATTCGAAATAGCGACAGATAAAAAACAACTTTCTGCTGTCTTACTTTGTAACAACAGCCATCGTGTACTTAAAAATAGGCACGCAACTCCACGTGAAAACAGATCTGTGAATACGGCACCTAACGTCTAAATCTGTCTCTCACTCCCCCAGCCTGAAGCACGCCATGGTTTTACCAAGGTGACAATGATCCAGACCTACGCTCGCAGACGAGCTAAGGCTGATCTATCTATCTATCTATCTATCTATCTATCTATCTATCTATCTATCTATCTATCTATCTATTTGTATATATATATATTTATTACATTCAGTTTGCCAGTTTCCAGAGCATTTTAGCATTTTGATTGCAAATAACATTTGACATTTTCTGCATTTGTATCTGAGTGATGGGGGAAGAGACCATAACTTCATGGTGCTTGACTGTTAGGTGAGTGCAAAACACTGCACTTGTGGATGGATAATCATACATAGGTTCACACCTATATAGCTATTAAAAGACATACTGATTTTGTGGTGTGATATTTTCAATTGCAGTGTGCATTCTTTTTATGGTTTAGTATGGATCAGGCCCAGAATCCTTTACATTCACACACACACACACACACACACACACACTTAAAACAAACCACGAAGTTTGATAGCTGCCCGATTTTTTAATGTAAACTGAGTAATAATAGTAATTTAGGACTAGTACAATAATATGAGCATTATATTATATCAGATTTTAGGGACACAAAAGCAAGGAATAAAACATCTTATTTCACATGCAGAAAAAGGTACTGCTTTTTAATGGAATGGAATTGTCCAAAAAAGATCTGTTTCATGTGACATGGAGAATTCTTCCATTACAATCCCCATTGAAGGCACTGCCATTATCCCTTTATCTCCTTGTTAACTTTTGTGTTAAAAGTTAACAAGACGGAGCGTCCCTATATTGACACTATTATGTAGGGATTGTCGCCTCTGACATTTGTCTCTTTTCTTTTCATGGTGCTTTTGCCCTTACTTGGAGATTTATGTATTTTTGATATTAAATTCCTTTTCCCTTTAACCTGCTCTCTTGTTGACTTTTTGTGGCCCTTGTGACCTTTTCCCTGAAAGTTTCCATATTTAATAGAAAGTCATTTCTTAATGCCAAGTCCCTTTTGTCACCCTACATCGTGGCGCCGTCCCCAGTTGCACTTGGAGTTTGTTCTGTTCTTGAACTTCTGTGGGTCAGCATAGTCTTGGGCTGTGATATTTCTTTGGGTTGCTCAACCTTTCAATTCTTTAAAAGGGCCTTGTACAACAAGGCTTTTCCCTCCTAGATACCAAGCTACTAATTACTTAGACAAACAACTCTACTAATCATGGGGCTGGCCTCCTAATTCTTGGGCCTTTTTGTTTTGCTGCCCTCCCAATGCTCTGACTGTTGCAGAATAGCACACTGGCCTCTTTGACCTGAAGCTTCTCTACTTTCTTCTTGGATCATGCTGCCCTGTCCAAATTTCTCTGGGCCAAAGGGCAACCTCCTGGGTGCAAAGCCTGGCAGCTGCTGCTGGAGGTGACACGGCCCAACAAGAGAGAGGCAGAGAGCGTCAGCTCATAGATGGATCTTTGTATTTTTCTATTTCCCTTTTTCTTGCGTGACTGCCACAGCTCAGCTTGGCTGACACACAAAGAGTATGTGTAGAGCAAGGGGATGTGCAGCCTTCAAGTGACAGGGGTCTGGAGACTCGTCTGCTTAGTATCATCACTGATGTGGTCATTTGTTACTGCTAGAACCAGGCTATCTGTATTATGATGATTGTGATTGTTTACCATAGTGCCTTATATGTTATGCCCCGAAGGTCTTCTTCTGACTTTATACTAATTGTAGGGGCTGCACACTACTGGCAGCTAGCATGCCCGGGGGATGCATGGAGCTGATCACCACAATCTTAATTGACAAGGACTTGTCTGTATTTAGTAGCAGCTGGTCCCAGCGCTGGTATACCAGTGCAATCTTAACACAACGTTTTTAGCCTGGAGGAAAGAGCGGAATCATAGTTAAAATCAAGGAAGATTTATTGTGTGTTCTCCAGGGTGAAAGGAACATAAAACAGCCACCACGATCTTCCCTGGAAGGGGTCCCATCCATCAGCCTCCCAACCTTTGTAACATGTCTAGCAGCCATGCTTCACATATAATTAATAATGTTGCGGTCATTTAGGACAATTAGGCAGGTGACAATATTTTCAGACAATATATCACTGCAAACAAGCCAAGAGGGGGACTGAGTAATAACCAAATCTGTTGTAAGTTAGAAATCACTCATGCTGCTCATTCCAGGAGTTCTTAAGGTGTGAGGATTGCTTGTGTCCTCACATCTATACTGCACTAGTGATCAATTATGTGACGTGAGCAGAGCAAATAATAGAAAATCCTGTAACTAATAGCAACCAGACTATACTATTATTCTGTCTATTTTGCAAGTTGTAACCGATAGCAACTAAACAGAACTTTTATTTATCAAGTCCGAATTGCAAAGTGCTGTACCTTCAGTCCAAGCACATTTATTCTATTCAGTTCGTTTACAAGGTTCTGCAATAGAATAGAGTCATTCTGTTAAAGAATAATTGTAATGACTATTTTTATTTGATTTATTCTTCTATCTGTTATCGGTTCCTGTGCACAATATTTGGAGGAGCTTATTAGCATTTGCCTGCATGTGTTCACCACTCCCGCTCACTATATTTTTTTCACTGCTACTACTACTACTAATAATAATAATAATAATTGATTCCATAACCTTTGTGTTGTGTGAGAAGTAAGAAGTAATAACACAATGGTCTGAAGTCATAGGGACAGATTTACTAAGCTGCTGGTTTGGAAAAGTGCTGATGTTGCCTATAGCAACCAATCAGATTCTAGCTCTCACTTTCCTATTACATAATAGAGAACCTGCAGCTTAGTAATTCAGGCCCATAGAGTGCCAGCCCCCTGAACTTTGCAAACTGACCTCTGTGTCCGGTTCAGGATCACCTGCAGTTGCAAAAGAACACTCTTACTGTATATTACTATGTGCCTGCACTCCTTTCCTCCCATGAAATGCCCTGCAGGACACAAGCGGCGCCAGCACCAGTTGTGATTGTGTTTGCATGGCTCACAATTGTGTGCCCATGGTTTCTGAGCATGTGCTAGTGCGATATCACACCACTATACACCCCAGCATACAGTTCACCTCTGGATCAGCCCCTAAGTAAGAATGCCTATACTGTATATAGACTAATAGTGGAATGTCTGAAACCAGCCTTTCTCTGCATCTTGACACGGTCAGATTGCATTGTGGTCATTGTCACACATTTAAACACACGCACGTTACGGAAATGAACTTGCAATTTGACTGAAACACGGAAAGGTCTGGATCTGCCTGTTATTATATTCTGTCTAGATGGAAACTAAAATAGCACAAAATATTACTTAAATGATAATAAATCCATATTCTATGCAGCTTCTTTATCTGTTGTAATAAATTTGGCCTGTGATTTTTTCATAGTTCTGTAAATTTAGTTTATAAAAAATAAAATAAAATCACAGTCACTCCTAGCAGGTAGTTTAGCGAATTGAGCTTCATATTCCAAAATGATACTTCTCTATGCGCGTCCAGAGCTATTCAGATTGTTATGAATACGTTTTTTTCTCCTTTTGCTTCATTATGTGGGAAACATTTATTTTCTCACAGTTTGCACGTGTAAAAAAGGATATAATAGATTCCATGTCTTTATTCAAAATTGGATGGGTTTTTTCTTCTTCTTTATTTTAAACAAAACTTCCCTAACTTTTTCTTGTTTTCTTAACTTTTTCTGCAGGAACAATACCAACATTGAAGCCCACAGTTGGGAGCCTGCACAGTTGGAGATCTTTGGTTCCATTTTAGACATCTTTGGATTTCATCAATCAAACTGACTGCAATTTTCCATAAAAAACCCTGAATTTGGGTCAGAAAGTGGGCAATCCAGATAAAGATCATTCTACTTGTCTTGTGAGATGATAAATAGGCAGCCTTTCAGAACGACAATACAAGAAGTTTCAGATTTGTAATGCACGTCTATAGCTTGTGAATGCCAGTGAGTCAATGCCATTTCTGTATGTCTTGCTAAGCTCAGAAGAAATGTCTTTATATTGCAATGTCTGTGTTGGATCCGACTCCCCAGTTTAGTTACATAGGGGTTCAGTATTTAAGTTATTTCAAAATGTAGCAGTAGGTAAATTATGTTTTTGTGTTGGTTTTAACATAAGCAATTAAACACATTTCTAGTACTGTATTATACAGTGTATTTGTGATTGAATTGTTAATAAGTCAAGCATAGGATAGGAGCTGCACACAAGTGATTGGTCATGTGTATTCACCATCTCAGATCCATGGTAGCACCTTAGCAACAAGTTGAAAAAGAACTGCACAAATACAATTGGGACTTTATTTCTATTTCATGTACAGCAAAACATGAGGGTATAACATTTGCATCTTGGCAAACTGTGTTTCACTGCAGGAGGGATTTTAAAAATGTGTCTGATTTAGAGTTGAGCTGGCAACTTTTAGCCTGGGGGGCAATTACAAGCAAAAGGCCCTGGATCAGACACCAAACTTACCCCCCATACAAACACACACTAGGATGACAGAAGGATATGGCACACTATGGCAGAGAGGTATATGTACACCATGGCAGAGAGATATATGGCACACTATGGCAGAGGGGTATATGTACACTATGACAGAGAGGTATATGTACACTATGGCAGAGAGATATATGGCACACTATGGCAGAGAGGTATATGTACACTATGGCAGAGAGATATATGGCACACTATGGCATAGAGATATATGGCACACTATGGCAGAGAGGTATATGGCACACTATGGCAGAGAGGGATATGGCACACTATGGCAGAGATATATGGCACACTATGGCAGAGAAGTATATGGCACACTATGGCAGAGGTATATGGCACACTATGGCAGAGAGGTATATGGCACACTATGGCAGAGAGATATATGGCACACTATGGCAGAGAGGTATACGGTACATTGACAGAGAGGTATATGGCATACTATGACAGAGAGGTATATGGCACACTATGGCAGAAAGGTATATGGCACACTATGGCAGAAAGGTATATGGCACACTATGACAGAGAGGTATATTGCACACTATGGCAGAGAGGTATACGGCACATTGACAGAGCGGTATATAAATACTATGTGACAGACAGGAGACACACACAAACACACCAAAATACAAAAATAAATTATAATTTATCCCTCCTGCACCATCTCTCCACATTAGTCCATGCAGTGATGGCTCCAGCCATCCACCAATCATCATGCTGACAGCCATTCCCTACCCTGATTGGTGGATGTCTGTAGCTATCCACCAATCATCATGCTTACAGCCATTTACTATATGGCTGCCGACAGGAAGGCAGATAGAAAAAGCTGAAGGGCCGCTCTGATTGTGTGTAATCTATAATCAGAGTGGCCAGGGAGCATTTTTCTGTAACTAGCTTTCAGCTGGCAGCCCTATGTACTCAGCGAGTGGCTGCACACTACATGGAGCGTGTGGCTTAAAGAAGACCTAGAGGCAGCAGCACGGGGAACAGATGCCCCCTGCCAGCTAGCCCAGGCCACTCTTGGCTGCCAGTATTAATGGGCTTTTGCAAAAGCAGTCAGTATATTGCAGGCAGGCAGTGGTGTAACTTCCGTGGGTGCAAGGGTGACAGCATTGAGCTATCAGCAACTGGTAGGTTACACAGCACTCAGCATTCAGTCTGTGAGGTCTGAACACAGCTGATAAATAACTTGCCAGCAGCTGCCAGCTTAGAGCTGTTACTCCTGGTGTATTCTCCATAGGTGCAGTGCTGAGCTGTCAGCTGTCCATGGATGCACAGAGCAGTCAACAACTGGAAACCACACTGCACACACACTAGATGGAGGGGACGCATTGTGAGTACCCCATTCATCCACATGTCTGACGGCCCCCTTGCTGTGGGACTCGCCATTCTCTACTTTCACCCCGGCTCATGGCCGCCATTAAGGGTGGACAACAGGACTAGTGTCCTGGGCCTGTACAAAGAGGGGGCCTGGAAGTCCCGTGCTCCGCTTTCTGTCTGTCCTGGACACTGCAGAGAAATATACAGATACTAGTAGGAATCAGCGATTTCTACTTGCTTCGGTCCCTGACAGGCTGTACTTGTCTTGGTCCCCGGTGTGAACGGCTCTATTTTGACAGGGCCGTTAGCTCCCAGCCAGTTCAGAACTGAGGCAAAAGCAATCAATCCCCAGAGCAAGGAACACAGTGCTCCAGAAGGTAAGCATACTTACCCATTCTTAAAAAAAATGATCTAAAATGGTAGAGATTCGAAATAGTGACAGCCGACAATGACCTTTTGCCTGTCTGTACTTCAAAAAGCCGCCTATCGTTACAGGGACTCCCACCGGGCTGTTCTAAATCTCACCAAAATGTCTGTTTTGCTGTTTAGACATGGGGTTGCCGTTTCGGCAGTTGCTGTTCTGACAGTGATACAGCCAAAACCATAATGTCACCTGTATCATTGCTGACAGGACTCAAATTTAGAAATATTTAATGATGGTACAGTTATAATGGTGAAAGTTCTAAACTCAACAAGGTACCTGTTCAGAACGTTGTATCTGCTGCGGTCTGCTGTGCTTCGCCAGTTACTGGTTAGGATTAGGGTTTAGGATTAGGGTTAGAGTCAGAATTATTGTAATGCCAAACAAAGTACATGTCAACATTACAATATTCTATATATTCTAATATGCAATATTTAGGTGTGGTAGTAACACGTGTCTGATTGATAAATGCATTTAAGTACCGGAATGTTAGCTGTTGGCATTCAGATCACATCTGCTATTTAGATATAATGATGGTTTCTAAGAACCTGTTTGTACAAATATCAAACACTTAGGGCTAGATTTACTAATCTGTGGAAAAGAAAAAGTAGCAACCAATCAGATTCTAGCTTACATGCTCTAGTATGTAATAGGAAACTGAGAGCTAAAATCTGATTGGTTGCTATGGGCAACATCTCCTCTTTGAATTCTCCACAGTTTGCATGACACAACTGTCATGTATTTGCAACAAGCAAAATGTGCACCAAAACACAAGTTTATTAACTGGTGTTGTTCAAGGTGTAGCTGCATAACCATTCATAGTCCTCTGCTTAATTGAGGAATTATCTATGGGTTGAATATGGTCTATTTTTACAAATCCCATTCATGCTAATCCAGAGTGTGAGAGTAAAGGAAACCGGTGGAAATGAACATCTTGGAAAAACTATGTTGGATTGCAGGGGACGCAAATTTAAACTGTGCAAACAGAATTAGAGTTGAGAAGTGTTGTTTCCTATCTAAACTTTAGTTCTGTGAGCAAAAGCAAAGTATTTTCTCTGCATGCAAATGAATTGCAATTAATTTACACTCCACACATTGCAACATTGGCCCATAATCACACCTAAGAGGCAGACGCTTCTTAGGTGCGGATCCTTAGTAAGGGAACAACTCCGCATGCGTGGTAGGTCCTTTTACGCAATCTATGTACCAGTTTGGTAAGTAGATTGCCTCCGTGCCTCAGAATTTTAAGTAGAAAAAGGCGGCCTAATGTTAAGGTAGCCCTATGGCAATGATCTGTCCGCACCTAACTCACCCGGATTTGTCATTGGGACATGGGGCCTGATCCAGAGCTACGACCGCAAGCGAGCGTACGCTCATCGTAAGCGAAATTTCGTGAAAAAAAATGCACTACGCACTAGTATGTAATAGGTAAGTGAGAGCTAGAATCTGATTGGTTGCTATGGGCAACATCTCCACTTTTCCAAACCCACAGCTTAGTAAATCTGGCCCCTAGTCTTATTAGGGTTGGGGATGGGACTTGATGCAAATTACGTTACATTTAAGGTAAGGTCCTGTCTGAAGTCTGTACATGCGAGACGGAGTACGATCGCCGTGGTAGCTGACTTCTGTATCCATCCAGAGGGATGCGGGCAGCAGTGTGTCTAACTTTCTGTGCTCATTCTCTCTGTGCTTCCAGATGAAAAACAGACAGAAGCACAGCTCTGGATTAGAACAAATCAAGATTCACTGGCACTGTGGAAGATGTATGGTGCCTTATTAGTGAAGAGTAATAACAATAACAAAACTAATAACAATGATCTGTGTTCAAGCTTAAGAAGCTCTGGGTTTTTAAGAACGGACTTTTAAGAAATGACCTACTATACATGTGTAGTAGGTCATTTACACCCTCTACTTACAATTTAGGTACTTCGATTGACTACATGTGGTTTTTAAAGACCGCATGTAGATATTTAAGAAGGAAAAGGGGTGCAGCCTCTGTCCTTTTTTAAGAAGAGTGGGTGGGGGGAGGCATTTAAATTAGGCTCATTCTCTCTGTGCTTCCAGATGAAAAACAGACAGAAGCACAGCTCTGGATTAGAACAAATCAAGTTTCACTGGCACTGGGGAAGATGTATGGTGCCTTATTAGTGAAGGGTAATAACAATAATAAAACTAATAATGATCTGTGTTCAAGCTTAAGAAGCTCTGGCTTTTTAAGAACGGACTTTTAAGAAATGACCTACTATACACGCTTAGTAGGTCATTTACACACTCACATACTTACAATTTAGGTACTTAGATTGACTACATGTGGTTTTTAAAGACTGCATGTAGATATTTAAGAAGGAAAAGGGTTGCAGCCTCTTTCCTTTTTTAAGAAGAGTGGGTGTGGGAAGGAATTTAAATTAGCTGGGGGTGGGGTAGGGGGAGGGATCTCCAGTCGTAATTTCCTTCTTGAGAAGGAAAATACGAATGGTTACTTAAGGAAGCCCTATAGCACTCTTAAGTGCCATAAGGATCCGAAAAATGGGGGTGGTTTGCGGGGCAGGTGAGTGAGGTGCAGATACTGCCGCACCTAACTCATTCTGATATGTGAATACAGTCTGATATTAATGGGTGAGACGTCCCTTTATCCTCTGTCTTGCATTTAAAGTACAAGCTGGTGCAAGACTCTCCTGGGTAGTCAAACAGGACATTTTAAAAGGAAAACATGTGAGAGGAGCACTGACCCAGTCCAAAGGGGAAATGTGTAATGTCATTCCAATGCTCCACACAATGCTTATATTCTGAGATGCCCACTTTTATATTGGGACGGCATTAATATTAGTATAATCTTCATCTTTACTATCAAGTCATTCCATTAATTCATTTTAACATTGTACTTTTATAAAATGTAAGTACCAAGTGCTCAGACTGAATATATTATGAATTAAAAGAGTATCTGTCCTTAATATAACCTTTTATACCTTGGTATAACCAATAAAATGGAAAATGTAATGTGGTCACTGAAGATTTTTACTTGGTGCACAACTTGCTGCTTGTCTGAATGTAGAATGGGTCAGTCCTGCAGAGACAGGAACAAGTGGAGCAACTGAGTCCACAAGTCATCAGCCTACTAGAGAGATCCTAGGTATTTATCCTTATGGAATAAAGTAATCAGTGGGATAATCCTCAAATCTGTCTTGTGTTGGACTGGTAATAACGCATATCTAATTGATAGCTATTGATTGGGGACATTAAGCAATTTGCCCTCCTTGTTTTCTTTTCCGAGGTCCCTCCTGCATTTTCTTAATACAGTACATCACCCCCTATGTAGCATGTTGGACTGCAGCATACAGAGTTGTCTAATGTTTGACATTAATTCTGATAGCTTCTTTGGTTTATTAGCTGCAGGATACTTGTCATTGAGTAAGTAAGCCATCAATTATTTAGAAGGCATTTTAACAGGCATATAAGGTTATGATAATATACAATAAAACCAGTTGCGTTATCTTGTCACATACATGTCTGCCTTATTTTGTTATGTATATTTCTACATGTAAATAAACATAGGTATTACTGAATTACGTGTTTGTTGTTCTTTTATTTCTATACTGTTGTGCTTAGCTTTGATACAACACCTTGAAATCTTCACTAGAAATGAAGCATCATTTTATTACTTATTGGAAACTTTGGGCCTGATCCAGACCTACGCTCATGAATTGCTCATGTGCGTAGTGTATTTACGCCAGCGTAGCTACGAAGCACTCCCATAGGCACTCCCCTTGGTCGTACTTACTCTTGCCGTCTTACACTCAGCAAACCCTGCCCTAACTTTTCTGATCGTAACCGCGGGCGTCCGTAAACTCGTTGCGTAGTTACAACGCTTATCACGCCCATTATGTACGATTTAAATGCATCCCCCCTACTGTAGTTACGAAGGTGGTACACTCAAGACCCATACGTTCAGAATTTCTGAGCGTAAGATGAGCGTAACATCTGCCTCGCGCATGTGCATTAAGTATAAATGAACGTTTTTCCGCTTACGACCATTGTAAAAGTGCACACGAGCGTAGGTCTGGATCAGGCCCTTTGTTTCTTGGGATAGTTTGGAGATGTCACAGAGTGTTCTAGACAGGAAGGAATAATCCTTCTTATAGCTACACGTACAAGGCCGAACCTCGCTGTTTGGCTCATTGGGGGTCCAGTAGACTTGGCCACAATTTAGTAATCCATCAATCAGTCCAAGCTGCTAGGGCTGAAATGGTCATAATTAAAGTTATAATCAACTTGGCAAACAATATCAGGCTTTCACAAATCTGCCTCATAAGACAAAGCAATTTTCCATCCCATCTATTCATTTCTATTTGGTTTGTATTTTGCTTGCATACTTTGATCACTACATTTGATATATGTGCTATGATTTAAGCTGGGTTCACACCCATGTAATCATACTTTAGGTACAATGGCTTTTACAATTTTACTGACTATCGCAAGTCCTGATGATGCTGATTCATGTGTACACAATATCCCAATATAGCTGCATATCTGAGATCATCATCTCTCCCAACCATCTGCTGGAATTACTGTGACTCCATACAGATATCTGAGCATGCTACACCCATAGCGTACACACTATCCACCTGTCCAACCTTGAGCCTGGTTGAGAATATAATGCTACATTCCATCTTTAAATATATTATTTATTTACTAACGGGACCGTACTCATTTACGCACGCAAAATGCGTAAGTGGGGTGATTTCTATTCAGGGCACATGTGCAGACCATGGAGATACGAAGCGTAATTGGAATGATGTGTAAGTAAGTTCAGTTCCTCAAAAAATGCGTAGGAACATAAAAGATCGGACGGATTATTAATAAGTAGGCGTCATTCGGAATGTAAATAGCAAAAAATGGGCGTGGTAATGCAGTAGACGTGCGGTTGTATTTGCGAACGTTTAACTTCCGTCACATATACGCACGCTAACAATAAGGTTGCTTTCACAACACGGAAGTGTTCCGAAATTCATTACTTTTGCAAAATGTACTTATTTTATATTAACGTCCCTGCCCCATTGGGGGGGGAATACATACTAAGGTCCCTAACACATACACACACATTAGGGTTAATTTATTCAGTAGCCAAGTAACCTACCAGCATATTTTTAGCACATGTGAGGAAACTGGAGCATCCGGAGAAAACCCACACAGACACAGGGAGATAAGACCTAGTCCAGGAATTGAACTGATGACCTTAGTGGTGTGAGACACAAGTGTTACTCACTGATGCTGCCCTAGGAGTTTATCACCACCAAGGATCCTTTCCTCCTCATAGATGTTTTCAGAACTTGACCATCAGAGTTCCACTGATTATGCCAATTTACAATGGAATAACTACTGTGGCCGGCATTTTCCTTAGGATGTATTGCTGTCCATTGATCTATGTGTTAAAAGACATATAGGTATATAATTTCACCCCAAAAGTATTCTTTGACATTCGTCAGAAGCACAATCTTCTCCTTGCACTCCTATTTACTCAGATTTAAATCTTCACCCAGTTCCAGCTAATTAAATTTAGGAAGACCGTTATTTCAGTTGTTATTTACCTTTTCACAAGGTGTATTTGTATGAGATGTTCTGTATGCCTGTACCATCATATTTAATGCAATCCTAATTAAAAATAATTTTTTTAAATGTCACAAAAAACAGCACATATAGGTTACTTACACTAAGTGCTGATCTGGTGCCTAACCCTAAGACTCCCTTCCCCACAGCCTAACCCTAGGACTCCCTTCCCCGCAGCCTAACACTAAAACTCCCCTTCTAGCCTCCATCTCCCTCCCCACAGCCCAACCCTAAGACTACCCTACGACATTACATCCTCTCCCCTGCACTAACCTGTCTGGGCATTATGAACCGTTAGGTCCAGCGGTGGGTCTGCAGCGTGATTTTTGGAATGGGGCCATATTCTAAGATACACACAGCTGACAATTAGCTGTTGCCAGTGTGTATGTATAAAACGTGTTTGCAGCGGCACATGTAACCCAGAAAATGTGTGCGCCCTGTTGTACTGAAATATGCAAACAAAGGCAGATAGGCTAAGGTGTAATGCAGCAACCTATACATGTTTGCATTTTATTTATTTATTTAATATATTTAATTTAAATTTGGGTAATTTATGTTGTATAATGATAAAATTGAAAACATAATTAAAATGTATTACTTTTTTAAGACAAAAAATAGCTCTTAAAAATTCTAATCTATGTTTTAAAAAACCTGTGCAAAATGTGGATTAATATTTAATCTTTAAAAAAGGATATAACAGATTATAAAAGTATTCTGCATTGAGTAGTGTGTTGTATGTAGAGTGTTTTGAACTTTTTTATTCTTAAATTAGACAGATTTATTCATTGTTAGCTGTGAGAATATGGGCATTATTTATTAAGTCTCATCCGTCTTACGCTTACACCAGTCCTGAGCTGCTGTATGATTTCAAGGGGAAGCTCAGGGAAACATGGAGGCTTGCACCTGCACTAAAAGCTCACTTTCTTATTTTATTATAGTGGAACACCCCGCAGCACTTGTGCAGAGCGCACAGAAGCAGACATGGGAGGATCAGCCATTTTGTGTCTGCTTTTCTGTGCTCGCTCCCATAGTGCACATATGCAGTGATAACAGTAGGTGTAAGCACAGCGTTGGATACGCTTCTTGACACTTTTTGGTACTTGTTTACTGGCATTACTATACATGTAATGGATTGGCCCGGAGTGTGGTGTCTTGATAAAAGACAACTAGGTATTCATGTGGGTTACACGTTACATGGGTGTGGATCTGCGGTAAGAAAGGGCTGTTTTTTTGCATCGCCAAGGAGAAGCAATTGATCATCCCCAAGACAAAGATGCAGCAGCGAATGGTAAGTATTTATGTAACCACAACCCTTATCCTATTCCTTTCCCTAACTCTCCCCTTCTATTACCCTAACCCTGGGTGTGGGGCTCTGGTACGAATCAGCCGTTTTTTCGTTGAGGCATAGCAATCGATCCACGGAGCACCGAAAGCTGTAAAAAAAATAGTCCTCCACTCCATTCCCAAATTCTTACCCTAACCCTCCCCTCTCACTACCCTAACCCTAACCCTCACCCTCCCTTCCTGGCAGCCTGACCCTAACCCTCCCTTAATTGCATCCTGACTGTAACCCACCATCTCCCGCAGCCTGACTCTAACCCTCCCCTACAGCCTGACCCTAACCTTCCCTACCCCGCATAGATAGTTTACTCACCTGTTCCTGGTCTGGTGATAGCAACGGCGGAGGTGCGGAAATTCATAAAAGAAAAAATAGTAACTCTCTTTTTGGATGTCCCTATTTCGAATAAAGCAAACTTTCAGATGTCCTAATTTCGGAAAACAGAGTTTCTTAGCGGGGATTGACAATGCTAACCCTATCCCTCCCCTTCCATTACTTTATCCCTAACCCTCTCCTCACGCAGCCTGACTTTAAAGCTGGCCATACACTAGGCGATTAACGGCCCGATCTTCCAATTATCGGGTGATCGGGCAAATAAAGGCTCTAGTGTATGGTACAGATCAATTTTTGAAACATCAAATAAACGCACCAGAAACACTGTGGTGGTGCGATTATTTGATCTTTCAGCAGGTTTGATCGCTAGCGCCCGATATTTTAAGGGACCCAATCAGCAAGCTTAGTGGCTCCCTATCTTTGTAATAGAGGCATGTTTGTGTAACATGTGTAGAATTTTATCACTCAATCTTTTGGTAGGGTGTGCCATGTATTGCTAACAATTATTTTAGTATCATGTGCAGTGTATTGATCAAAATGATTTAGTGTAGGCTCCAGGCTTTAATATGGTAGTGATGCAGGGCGGTTGCAGCGCACGCTACTATGGGCTGCTTTAAGAAATAGAGACAGACGAAAGTTACTTTTCGGCTGTCTCTATTTCGAATAGGCCGCCATTTTAGAATTTCTTCTTAAGAAATGGGTGAGTGTGCCTATCCGTATACTCACCCATTCTTTTTCGCAGAGACTTGCAGGCCCCGCCGCTGACAGCTCTGGGGAGGTGAATAACCTCTCCGGGGACTTTTAGTGTTGGGGGGGGGTTAGGGTTAGGCTCTTAGGAAGGGAGGGTTAGGGCCATAGAAGGGGAGGGTTAGGGTCAGGCTGCGGGGAGGTAGGTCTTAGGGTAAGGCTATAGAGATGGGAGAGTTAGGGTCAGTTTGCGGGGAAGTGAGGGTTAGGGTCAGGCTGCAGGGAAGGGAGGGTCAGGGTAATGGAAGATTATAATAATAACTTAATAATAATAGTAATAGGTTAGAATTAGAATTAGGGGAAGGATTGGGGTAGTTTTTAGCCTTACAAGAAACAATGGCTTATATTAGAATAACGTAGGTGTGTGTTTCTAGTTGAATAAATTTGGGGTTAGATGGAATAATATAAAATATGTTCTAAGATAACAATAAACAGAAAATAGTGGTATTTGTTGTTACTTTCTAGAGCACAGACAAGAAAATATAGAGCTTAGAGGGGGGTGCTAACTGTACAGCGGTTTTCAGCTCTACTAATCTACAATGACATCTGTCAGAACAGGGAGAGCATATCCTTAAAGGCAAACATGAAGATTAAACATTTATACTTGCCAAATGAATGTAAGGCATGCATACACAATCTAGGTGAGGTGTCATAATCATTAAACTGCACTGGTCTTTCTAGTTCTAGGTGACCATACATCAGATGATCAGTATCTGTCATACCCACATTTCCCATTTATCATTAACACTTTATTTCTTTTATTCTGACAGTCACATCACAGCTTATAAATGCAAACCCTAGAAACAAATATATGTAAGGATTGCATTGATTAAAAACCAGACAATGCAGAAGAGGCAATGGCTGATTAGAACAAGAGCTGGAGGGGTGAAATGCCCTAGTGGGGGCACTTTGTGCCAGTGTGATTGTTATACACCCTCACCCCCCTCTATGCCTTTCAGCTTCCCTGCCGGCTGCACGCTGGAGGTGTCTGACACCACATAAAACGCTTTATCAAAATGATAATATCAAATCCATACCAAGTGTATAGAGCCACTGCTCAGCCATTCAGCACCGTTCAGCTGGAGAACCGTGTAAATATGCATATCAGTTATTATTATGAATTGAGCAATCATGTTTGTTTATTTTATGTTAACAATTCATACTGCCAAGAAGCTGTATCGTCAATTGCCATGGACCCAGCAGCATGGTTTGTAAAAGGACATTAATCTTAACCATGTCAGAGAACCACCCACAATTAAACAACATTGATATGGATTGGAATGTACAGAAGACAGAGATCTGAAATTAGTTTATCCAGAGGTACAATGTCTCTTGGTAATAAGTACATACTCCCTGAGTGCAAAATCCAGACCTCTAGATAGGATCCTGAACCACAGGGCAGCTCACAGAGAGGCGTTACTTCCATTATCAGGTTAGAGAACCAACACGCGTTTATGCAGAGTAAATAGTTGGGACTCGATGCAGATACTGAAAATAAGAGGAAATTGGGTGGAAAGTTACACCTGAGCAAAAACAAGCTAAGTTTCAGAGGGAGTCAATTTACTTTAATTTTTTGCATGCAGGGAGAACATAAAATGTTTTCTTATTAAACACATATACTGACCAGCTTTACTTTAAAACAATTATTTAGACTTAATTTACACTCTAAACTCCAATACTGTTTGCAACATATGAAAGTTGACTCCCCAACAATTCAACATGGTTTTGACCAGGAGCAATATCTTTACCCGATTTCCTCTCATTTTCTAAATCTGGTTCTGCTTCTAGGTTATGGAGTGATAGCAAATGGATTAAAATGGGAGAGTGTGTGTGATTGCCCTTCAGACAGAATGTCAAAGTAAAGAAGGGACACGAGAGACATATATGATTTTTATGATGTATGGTAACAGAAGGTCAATGGCCACTTGTTAGCTACCACTGCTTTAGAGCCTAGCAATTGTTAATTTTCTGCTTGATTTGAGTATACAGCCCATTTATCAAGTGTTGCCAGCCTCAATAAAGTTTTGTCTTTATGGCTGGAGCATAATGCAACACAACTATCAGAAACATAGTACGTTTTTCAGTGTACCAGACAACAAATATATAAGCAATGACTAAATAATAATAATAATAATAATAATAATAATATAATTAACCAATTACTATTATTATTACTACTTCTTCTAATAAATAATAATTCATATGAATAATTTAGAACCATATGAAAAAGGAAGTGGTTTAAAATCACTAGGATTGGAAAAAACTGCTTTTTGGTAATAGCACATGCACAAGCACCGCGTAACCAGGACTGGTTAACCGTATCCTCTCTACACGGTGCCTTTATACATGTATGCAGTATGACCATACCATTCACTTACACAATGGCATCACAGGGTTGTAAATGTTCTTTAACGGATGAATGGTGACTGTATCATGTTCAAAATGGTCCCATTACTATTATTATTACTGCTTCTTCTAATAAATAATAATTCATATGAATAATTTAGAACCATATGAAATAAGAAGTGAATCACTAGGATTGGAAATCACTGCTTTTTGGTAACAGCACATGCGCAAGCACTGCGTAACCAGGACTGATCTGGATTCGGTGTTCCGTCCTGAAACTATTTCCAGGGCCATCAGCTGCTCTGCAGCATAGAAAGTCTGTTTTCAGCCCTTAATCCTTTATTGCGAAGGTGTCACACAGTTTCTGTAGCCCTAGAACAGAGCATTGTATAAAATGAATAACCGTGTCTTCTCTACACGATGCCTCTATACATGTATGCAGTATGACCATACCATGTACTTACACAATGGCATCACAGGGTTGTAAATGTTCTTTAACGGATGAATGGTGACTGTATCATGTTCCAAATGGTTGGCAATCATAAAATTGCTATTGGGAATGGGTACCTATTTAGACCTGTTCCCAAAAGCGAAACTGTGGCGGGTAGACTGTGGCAAGACTGAGGTTAGGGTTAGGGTTTAAGGAGGGAGGGTTAGGGTGAGGGTTTAAGGGAAAAGTTAGGGTTAGGCTGCAGTAAATGGAGAGTTAGGGTTAGAGGAGAGTTAATATTAGGGTTAGTAAGATAGGTTGAAGTACAAACCTTTATGACTTCGGGAGCTGAGGCAGCGCCACAATGGAGAATGGAGACAGCCGGCAATCACCATTCAACTTTCGTACTATGGTCTTTCAGAAAAGAGACCCTTCATACTGCAAACCACACCCGGAAATGTTCCAATCTTTAATGCTTGAAGTATAGAAGCCATACTCAGGGACCTCTGTTTGGACACAAACAATGTAAACAGTTTATTTTCATAATTATTCAATGTCTAATTTAGGTTGAACTATTATTAATTATTAGTTTATGATTATTAATAAGGTAAAGTAGCTTTGGCTGTTATAATGTACTCTCGGTTCATGTAAATAGTGATTTTAAACTTCCTCTTTTTTTAAAGGACTGATTTTTATTGTTTTCATAGAGCTCCTTAATCACATACATGATTCAGTTAGTTGTATGTAGCTAATATAAAGTGCATACACTCACAGTCATTAATAATGCATAAAGCTCGCAGCAGAAAGGCACTCGCCTCTTTTTCTATGGTTAATTCTACGTTTACATGTGCATTAATCATCAGTGTACAGCTCCACAGATTATGACAGCACTTTATAATTAAGATGAATCTGATCTTTAGTCTCCGGCTCTGTCTATACATTACTAACTGGATCTCACCAGACAGGATCTCTTGCACTTGACCATAAAGAGCGTCTGACCCTGGAGTGAAGGGGGGTCTCCAGCAGGTGATCTGTATGTAGATGACCCTCTATGATATTCACACAGCCTATTGTGGTGTTAATTATCTATAATTGAAGCTGGTGTATAACAATAATAATTTCTATTAATAAATATGAGGCCCAGTGTTCTCCTTGAACCTACTGTTCCTTGCAGGTGTTTGATGGTCTCTTGTGTGACTGTTATTTAGTTAATGTAGTTGCTAAGCAGGTGCTTTGAATATACAAGCAAAAACAGCAGACTCAGTAAAACAAAAGGGTTTGTTTGGGTTAAACTTGCAAGCATGGAGAATTGTTTGGTTGAAGCAAGGTCTGCTTCTGCTGGGATGTCACATTTCCTGTGGTGAAGCCTGCATTGGCTGCTAATAGAGGTCTAATTGATGGGTGAAGTCCCATTTCCTCGCTCTCTCCTTTATTGCTCCATCCAGTCTGTTGCAAAATATAACCTTAATCTGATTTAGCAATTCCTCCAGGATTCAGTGCAAGCCTGCAGCACAGGAAAATCGTTATTAAAAAAGTTACAGGGGAGGCGTGGATTCAGTACGCTGCCTTTTAAAATCCTACCAGGGTCCTGACATCTAACACTTTCTTCTTTTCGTAATCATTTAAGTTGCATTATTATTAATATCATATAATATCACCCATTGTCTCTGAATACAAATGGGATCTTCAGTTTGCCTGGAGGTACACAAAGCTCTCTCAGCAGATCCAGCAATGTAGTTCATATTACTCAACATTATAACCTGATAACATGTACATCATATAACTCACCATTATAACCTCTCAATATACAGTAGCTGCTGCTTAACATTAAGTTCCTTAAATGGACATATGGCTAATTTGGTATAAAAAAAGGATCTTTTTATAATATATATTTTGTGAATATAATTGTTTCTATAAGTGTACAATAAGTAAAAAAAAAAAATTTTTTAATTCATGAACAGTTTAAAGAAAGAAAACAGATGATATTGTGTTTTGCGGTGTATTGGCTCTTTGTAATTTGGGGGCAAAACTGGTTAATACGTCACAATTGACAGTTAAGACATTTTAAATATTTTGGTTTGTTCATCATTATTTACTCTACAAAACTGTGGATGTTATTTCAATGTTCTCTCATGGTGAAAAATATCATCATTTTACAACATACTGCTCTGCCCCCATGGCTAGTTTTATAGGTTATAGATTACTAAACGGATATGGATATTTCTACTGTATAGAAGTTCTATGACATCTGATATTGTTTAATAAGATCTGGTGTATGTACATAATATCTCACAATATGTTTTTGCTTTTTGTTTATATTACAAACATAACTATATCTATATATATAAATAAACCTATATTAATATGTAGTATTTTATACTATTGGACACTTTAATACAACTGGACCAGATCCACAATTCTGACACCCAGTGTTATCGTACTGCACATGCTCATGGCATGGCGCTCACGCATCGGAGCGCAGCACAAATGAATCTCAGTTATGCAAAGTGGCCCATTTCAACGGCGGGGTGTGACGACCCACCATGCATACAGCGTATACACATGATGGGCGGGAGGAGGTATTTATATCGTAATGTATGGGCTCGGATAAGTCCTTACATAAGATCCTCTATTATGATAGAGTCCTTACACACAGAGGCGTGTGCATTAAAGTTATGGTAGGGTTCAGGGCGTGGAACATTCGCATGTACAAGGGCAGTACATGGGGAGTGCTTTACCATCGCGCGCATGGAATCATGTTCATGTTTAGCGTACATAAGTCTAGGATCTAGGATCTGGGAAGGACTTTTACAGGATTATAGGCCATATTCACAGATCTGTTGTCACGTGGAGTTGCGTGTATATTTTTACTATGCACATGCATAGTAACTTTATTTACATTAGTTATGTAGAATATACGCACGTAAGTGCTTTAGACACGGACATATGAATCGCACTTGGGGACATATGTACGGAGGGGCAGGATTGAAATACGTACTAGAAAAGTTATGTGAAAGAGGGTGTGGCGCATTTAAATGACCATTTAATCCATAGACCATAGAATCGTTCGTACGGAATACATATACGCACATAAGTACACACGTAAAGTTAGAGGTGCTCTATGGAGGTGTAAGTCTATGACTGCACGGCCATGAGAGGGGAGTGTCATGGGTGTTGGTGGGTGGCGCCTTGCTACGTGCTTGCGTATATTTGCGGACGTTAGAAAAAACGCATCTCTGAATACGGCCCTATGATAGCGAAAGATCAGCTGACAGAGTTGTCTTGACATTTACGGAAGCTTCATATAATATATATCATTAGTTAAAAAAAATTCCCACATGAAATGTTTTTACACTGTAACCGCCAATACTCCATGTTGTATAAATGAGCCAGCGGGAAAACTCTTTATACATATATTGTCTACAGCCTTATGA
>WWET01000666.1:263904-273949 GCA_011038615.1 Limnodynastes dumerilii | reverse complement strand
TTTTTTAGCGCCTAAACACAATTTGACTCTTTATCCATTGGTTTTTTAGGGTGTTTTAGTGGTACCCCTGTGTTTTTGGGCCACTTTTAGTTTTTGGTTTAGAGGAGCTCCATCTTATCCACTTTTTTCTTGTTTCTGTGTGTCCATTCACAACCTGCCCTGGTTGCATAGGGGTGTGCGTTAGGGGCAGTTGCCCAGGGCACGGAGCTGATGTGGGGTACCAGTAAGTTAATTTGGTTAGTAATTCAAGGTTACGGCTCTGCCTACACATGCTAACATTCAAGCATCCTTCATGTACTTCCTGGACAATGGCTGTCCTCTTGCATGTGATACTTGATGTGGCATTGCACAGTGAGCTTTAAATGGCATCCCCCTCGTCTGAGGCTTTGATCAGGACAACCTTCTGTATTGTATGCATCAATCATCTGACAAATGTGAGATTTCTGAAGGCTGGCTTTTATTTGATTCCCCAATTTAATCTTGCGCACTGGGCACACCTCCTATAAGCTCTGAAGGCATCACTCATAACTTTGGGACTTTGGGCCGTATCCAGAACTACGGCCGTCTTCCATGGACGGCCGTAATTCACTGAACAGTAGCTACTGCGCATGCGCAGTAGCTATTGTACGTAATCTGCGTATCGTTTCGATACGTAGATTGCGTATATGTGGTCTTTTAGACCGTATATACGCAATCTACGTATCAAAATGATACACAGATTAAGTAACAATAGCTACTGCGCATGCGCAGTAGCTACTGTTCAGTGTACACACACACACACATATACATGTATACTGGCATAAAAATACATTTGAAAATGTGAACTATTCAGTACACTATAGCATAGTACAGTGTAACTTATCATTTCTTTTCTTAGTCGGATTTATATTTGTCAGCTGTGTACTTACTTTGTAGGGCGGTGTTTAACTATCTACAGGGGGCCGGTGCAGGAGCTCTGGAAGAAATATACAGAAACATGGCTGCCACATTGCAGGTAGATATGCGGGTATAAATGCCCACATGGAAAAATGCTCACACAGAAAAATACCCGCATGTATTAAGTTAGCTATGCTATAAGCAAAATAATTAAATTGAAGTGTATGAAGAGGCTTTACTGCCTGTGTAAATTTTTGTAATGGAAATACAGGAAATCAAAGTGAACAGTTTTAATTTTATCAACAAAGTTAATTGAAAAGGAAAAAAAAATAATAGAAACAATTATTAAATAATACATTTTTTAACCCATAATGAGAGAGAAGCCTTGCAGAGATAAAATTCTTTACTATAAATTACCCAATCTTCTTCAGTAATTTTGTTTATCTTCTGCCCATTCACATTGCTGCACAGAAGTGGCAACCATGTCATGAAGTGCCTCATATGTACTCTTTTTCACCTCTAAGCGACCTGCCTGTGCATTAGCCAGTGTTAAGTTGTGGCAAGCCAAGGGTATCTGGTTGTTATGCCAATAGTCAAAATGTTGATAGGTCAAATTGTTGACAGGCCAAAATGTCGACAGTTAAGTATCCAGACTTATCCAGACTTATCATCGTTTACATACTGTGGCCTGATCTAGACTTAACATCGTATTACATACTGTGGCCTGATCTAGACTTAACATCGTTTTACATACTGTGGCCTGATCTAGACTTAACATTGTTTTACATACTGTGGACTGATCTAGACTTAACATCGTTTTACATACTGTGGCCTGATCTAGACTTAACATGGTTTTACATACACAAGCATGCCTAAGATACGCACAACTAGTCCTAATGCTCTCTTCCTGTCACTTACATAACTGAACTGTGCCTTAACATTTCCTTGCATATATCTGGTCGTACACAATGCATGGCTGTTTGTAAGTGCCTAATCCAGTCCATACAAATTTAAATGCCTCCTCCCACCTACAATGCGTATAATCGGTTTACGTAGGGATGTCACGCACTATGGTAAAGAGATACACGCAAGTTACGTACGATAACAATTAGTTACAATATCTACTGGGCGCATGTGCAGTGCGTTCCCACAGCCAGACTTGCCGTATGCGTAAATTAGCTGTCGTTATTAAGTCTAAATCAGGCCCTATGTTAGTATTACATATATGTGTTACATTTGTATTATTACATTTCTAAAGTATTTTATAAGCCACCTGCATTACATTAAGTTTACAGATGTTACAAACAAATACTAACATAATGCTCAGCTGTCCACATTTTGACCTGTCGACATTTTTTACCAGACCCAAACCAAATCCCACTGCAGTGGAATATGGAATTTTATGCGTGGTGGAGACGTAAAATCGCCTTTTGGTAAGTACTGCGCATGCGCACCATAGAAAATACACACAGTAACGTAGCGTAATTGTGAACGTATAGGCCATTCACGTATGTGTCACGTAAATCCTTACGTGTAGGCGTGCCAATTTTACGTGAGTCCAAAATACGTCTAAAATATGTTAAGTAGGCGGGGGTGTGTATTTGTACAGTATAGTATGGGCGTGCTTAGCTGCGTAAATTCGTGTTGCCTATACGTACATGTGCGTATCCCTGCGGTTACGGTAACAAAAGTTAAGGTAGGGTTTGAAAAGCGTATTTTGACAAAATACGTACGTTCAAGGGGTGTTACTAGGGGAGTGTATAGAATATACGCACACGAAAATACGCTACGTGAGTAAACGTACGGCAAACGTATTTCTGGATCTACTCCCAATGGGCTGGATCCAGACCTTGTTAAGTGCATGAACTTAGTTACACCTGGGCTAAACCATGTTGATTTCAGGGGGAGACAAGTTAATTGTATTCTTTGCATGCAGGGATATATCTTTAAATTGCTTACTGCACACAGATACTGACTAGCTTTACTATCACACAGTTATGTAGACTTGGGATAAGAAATATCACCTCTCAACTCTAATAATATTTGCAACAGATAAAATATGACTCACCTGAAATCAACATGGTTTAGCCCGGGATAGGAATCATCACCTCTCAACTCTAATACTGTTTGCAACAGATGAAATATGACTCCCCTGCAATCACCATGGTTTAGCCCTTGAGTAACTAAGTTCATGCACTTAACAAGGTCGGGATCCAGTCCAATGTTATCATTAAATGCATGCATATAACGTGTACTTTTATTCCTCCTTCTGCTTAATCTTATTTCTTCTTCACTACATGATTCTTGCACGGTGGTCCTCCTTGTCTCCACCCCTCAGGACGAAACGCAGAGAGAATAATCCTGTGCAGCCTGCTAATCACCAGGTAAGTATGAATGCTCACAACGGGCTACTCACACTTTTTCTCTAAAATTTCAGCATATAGCATGTCCTTTCTTCTCCTGTTCCAGGTTCCGGACACCTTTTGAATCCATGATATAAAACACAGAAACACACGACCATGTGCAGCCAGATAATGAACCGGTAAATGTGCAACTTTAGAATAATACTCACACTTTGTTTTCTTTGTAGTATATCTTTTTTGTCCCTTTGTTTTCCCAGGTGACCGTCCGTCCAAGTCTCCGGAAGGGATGACGTCCTCCGTGCAGGACTATACTCAACTTCCTCACCTCTTAACTAGTGGAAAGTAACCGGACACCGCCATACCACACCCTCTATTCATAAAACATATAGGTGTGGATTCCTCTCTGTCGCAAGACTATGTTAAAAAAAAAAGGGGATCTCAATAAACTTGTTTCTCTTTTCACCCTCCTTGGGTCTTCAATTTATTACCAATAAAATCCTTTAAAACATATACATAAAAAACTTCTTACAACAGTGAAATTCCAAATCTTCTCCCCTTATGGGGAAGGGGGGCGGGGCCTTGCTCTTCTGGTTACATTCAAATCCTTCGGTGGTTAATAACTGGGGCCTCTTGTATCAACAAACCAGGTGGGTGAGAGAAAAAAAACAAATAATACCAGTGAAGACAACGTGGACACCACCCCCTGAATTACCAACGCGTTTCAAGTCTATCTGACTCTTTTTTTTTAAGGTGTGAAAAATTCGGGGCGCTTGAATTGTATTCTGGACTATTGTGTACATTTGGTTTTTGCTGCTATACCCTATGAAATTACCCAAGGGTTTCTAGAAAATAGGGGATAGGGTGTTACCCCCTTAAATCCAGAATTTTAGGCTGCCCCTAGGGGAGCACAGGAAAAAGTGTGATTTTACTTATTTTAAGTACTTAAGCACCTCAGTATAGCTGTCTGTATCTGTAACTGTGGTGTCAAAAACACTTCTCATAGATTGGGACAAAGGCTAATGCAGCAAATATTTCAGTGTCATTTTTAGGCTCCTTGCGGAACTACCCCCGGCACTCAATTAGCATAGCTCACCCCACCTGTACGGCGGGGCTTAGCCATGTGTAAATTAAATTAAATGTCAACAACTTTCATGGAACTTCCCGATGGAAGCCCTTCCAACACCTAACATCTGGTGAGCGCCGATGTTACATGTAAAGGGGACTTACACAAATAACTTGCGTAAGTCCCCTTTCGTACCTAATTATTAATCAGATCCAATAAGTTCAAGTAGTATATTAAGTAAGGGTTCCAGCCGAAAGAGGGAAGATACACAAAAATTGTTAAACCCTAAAAAGCACAAAAGCTGTCAGTAGTCATCAATAATATCGTCATAAATGCCAATCACATATGTATAAAATAAGCTCATTTTAATGGTCCATATCCAGAGCTTGTAACAAATCCTAATGGCAAAAAACTCCCGGAGCACAGAAAGGTGAAAGTATGCAAATATGCAGAAAAAATACAAAACAAAATAATAAGGAAAAATAGTTGTCCGGCTATATACTGGCCAGTTATGTCTTATCTGGCAGAACTACACTTGTGAATAGACAGTTGCGTTGCTCTGTATTATGATACTGGAACACTTTATAGAATGTTGGAAAACATTCCATGGCATAAAAGGCTGGATCCAGCAGGGATTTTGTCCTCTAGAGCTATAACTTTGGTAGTCACCAATCTGGGGGGTCTAGATGAATGCAGTAGTCTAGAGCAACCGAAACGCTTACTCAGGCCCTGATTTTGACACTTGACAGAGAAATTTGTGCAACTAAATCTAGCGCTAATGGAGTGTTTTGAATCTTCTTTTTTTTCCAGTCAAACTCTGGATGAGGGAACTATTTTCTTACATTGTTCCAAACAAACAGCCACAATCATCTCTGCTGCTGTTTTGTATCTGCAATAATCTTGCATTATCTGCTTGTTACCTTATGTCTGCAGCCCCTTATTACCTTTCCAGCCCCTTGGGACCTCTGATAAAACCCCTGACAGAAGTGACAGGTCACCAGCATCACTAACCACAAATTGCTGCTCTGCCGGGCAAAAGGGGTTAACGCTGTATTCATCTCCATGTCATTGTGTTTTGCCTGCGGTTACACTAGGCTGGTAAAAGTGAGACATTATGTGCTCCTTGACAAGCATTTTCTCATGAATCGCTGTTCCAGCACAATGACATTCTGTCTCCTCATTTCCGCCATTGTTCCCTAACATTCTTTCCAAATTTCAAGGGACCAAAAATGCTACTGAATGGCAACAAAATGAGGAGAAAAGTGTCTTTTAAACTTTCCACCTCTCCCCATATTAGTTTTACAGCCTATAAATATATATGGAATTAAGCAGAAGCACGCTAGATTTACAGTCCTCTACTAAAACAACCTGGCTTTAGTTTTAAGCCTTAATTTCAGTCATTACTATAATGTACTACTATATTAACATCATTCTGTACTCACACAAGCCATATATCCTAAAGACAAAAAAACAAGAATTATTCTCACTGCATTTATCATATTAATTACAATGACAAACGTTTCTTGTGAAGCGGCAGCTATGCCATAAATCACTGCTTTAGCAAACAAAATGGCTGCCTGTGTACTGTGCTGCTACAGTTAATGTGTAAACAAAATGAGTAATCATGCTGCTAGTTTCACTTTCATGCAAGTTCCCATTGATAATGGGGCCCTCTCAGGGAATGCAGAACATATATAATAAAAACATAAAAATGTTCTGTTTGCATAAATGATCCTAATACATCCCATTGTCTGGGACAGCACCAGGAATATCTAATCTTGTGGGAGTAATGATCCAATTAAACACTGTGATATCACTTCAAAATCCCACCCATAAACCCTTTAGTTTTAAATAAATCTTGGCGTGCTGAGACATGGAGACTTTTTGAATTGTAAGCTTAATACAATTAAAATTTGCATTGAAATCACTTTTGTTTAAAAGGGAAAGATGCTAAAGATTATTCATTAGAAATATGAGACTACTCCTGATTATAGGCACCTTTTGACTACCTGATAAATAAATGTTCATGTGTGAGGAGAAAGATGCTGTTTTGTTTCCCACAAATCAGGGGGTTGTCATATAAATGTATTTTTCCACTCTTTGGATTGCATTTAAATTATCTTGTCAGTGGGAAAACTCTTTTTTTCATGAGGCGAGGAAAAATTCACAAAGAATGCCTCTTACCACCAAATCCACCTATCAGTAGGGGCTAATTGTATAGGATGCCATTTACACAAAAATATATCTGAAACAAAATAAATTGGTGTAAAATTAGTGCCTCATAAGAGGAGCTGATATAATATTGTGAACAAAAATGTATTTGAAAGAATATATTATTATTATTATTATTATTTTTTTAAACCATAGACTCCAGTGGAAGAGTGCCCCCTAGTGGCAATGGTATCACTGCAAAAGAATACAAATAAAGAAAAATAGAAATATAATTAACACATTACAATTCCATTTCTAAATAAGCAGGATCATGGGAATATATATATTTAAAGGAAAACCAAGACAATGCATTTCAATCTCGTCAACAGTATATGTGTGTGTGTATCTATTCAAAGTGTGTGTGTGTGTGTGTGTGTGTGTGTGTGTGTGTGTGTGTGTGTGTGTGTGTGTGTGATAATACACACACATATATTGGTAGATTGGTAGCACTGATTGTTTGTCATATGAGCATAACAGGCAATAAAACCATCTAGTACCCTACAGCACTACATAAATAAATATAAAAAGGTCTAAAAAACAAAACACAAAACCTGTTATTTTAGACAAGCGTATGAAGAAAGATATGTTATAGTGTTGGTTCCTATAATCTATAGAATTTGTATAAGATTTAGGAAAATCCATACTATTGAACAGAACAGATTTGCTGGTTGCTATCCACAGTTCAATCAATGAATACATAAGTGCTCCAAATATTCAATACAAATTCATTTACTAAAGCATTATGGAGATTGGCATCTTATCCGATATTTTGACTTGGACTTCGGGTTTTGTTGTGGGGTGAATAGTGTTAGTAAGCCAGCGTTCTGCATACTCCCTTGATAGATGGATTGCCCATATCATTTTATTTTTTTCTGCGTTCACATGTATGGGCGTGATGAACAAAGCGAGAACCTCTCGATGGACTCTGGCTGGATAAATGTGGTTCTACATTACAGACAAAGGACCTATTTTAGATAAAGAATACGAAAGCTCTAATTCTATTTGTGCCGCTTGGAAATCAGAGGCTTTTTTTTCTCCACACTTCAAGTTTTATTAGATTATTCCTCCGAGATGGTTTCTTTTTCCTGCCAGACGCGTGGTGGAAGGCTGGTGAAGCAGTTGGCCTATAGTTTAAATAATCAAATTAACCATTTGGTACAAGTTTTTGAGAGGGCTCACATGTAGAAAGCACAATTTTAACAAAGCAGTGGGCTGGGATGTGTCAGGCTGCAATAAACTCGCTCTGGCTTTCATCCTTAGAAGGGATTTCAGATGGCAACAATGAATCTTACATTGAAAAACAAACCTACAGACACTACAAAGGGGGCAATGAGGTCCACAGCACATTTGCTCATCGAACCATAGTAAATAGGTTGAAAGCTACTGTTAGAGGGAGGACCGGTGATAATTCATTTGGAAGGGAATGGTGAGGTGTCTGAAAAGAGTCTCTGTGTTTTTATCCAGCTACATCCAGCAGAGGGAGAGATCAGTTCCGCAGGTAGATTCTGCAGTCTGTGCTGTGCTGGACAGTACATGATTCCATACTGCACTTATGCTGGTCTGGCTTACCTTACAAGAGAGGGCCACGAGTCATGACAGGCTCATGCTGATACATGGGCCCAGGAGGTAAAAAAGTACTGGGCCTGAGAAGAGCTGCACTCGTAATGATTTCTATCACTGCTTGGGTGCACAAAGTGCTTGAGCACAGACGCAGTGGATGGGGGTGTTCAGCAGCCATGTTTACCTGCACTTCCACCTGAATCCTGCACTTACTCAGGGCTGGTATAAGTGACTGACAGAAGAGACTTTTATGAAAAACCCATATCTACTGATGCTACTAAAACCCTCATCTACTCATCTAAACGCTTCACACCTTGACTACTGCAGCCTCCTCCTCATTGGTCTCATCATCACCTGTCTTGCTCCCCTTCAATCTATCCAGAAAGATAGATAGACAGACAGACAGACATATATTTTTTGCAATTTCGTTTAAAAAAGTAATACATTTGGTTTACAAAACTTATTATTTCATTATTATTTATTCCAACCTGTATAGACCGCTGCACTACACCTCTTGGCCTATTTGCCTATACCTATCCAATTGTGTGCTTCAAATGGTCAAACATGCGAGCAGTTGTAGTACTACCCATTGAGGGGCATTATTTATTTATTAGCAGGTTTTTATATAGCGCTACCAGATTACACAGAATATTTTACATTCACATCAGTCTGCCGCATTGGAGCTACATACTAAGGTCCGTAATACAGACATACACAATTAATTTATACAGCAGCCAATTGACTTACACATGTTTTTAAAGTGGGGGAGGAAACCGGAGCACCCAGAGGAAACCCACACAGACACAGGGAGAACATACAAACTCCACACAGATAAGGCCTTCTACCGTCTGAACTCTGCATAGGACACATGCATTTTCAATAGTGTGCATGTGCTTCTGCTAAGCAAAAACTCATGCCAATAATGGGAGTTAAACGTGTGATCCACATGTGAATGCAATTGAGCTGTGCATCAGCAGAGAAGTGCATAAGTTGGCAAACTTGGTGGAAATGGTGGTTGTGCTTTGTGCAAATTTTTATTTGACATTTTGAATGTACCAATGGTATTGGACCAGCTTAAGGGCCATATTTACTAAGCTGCGGATTTGGAAAAGTGGAGATGTTGCCCATAGCAACCAATCAGATTCTACCTGACATTCTCTAGTATGTAATAGGAAAGTGAGATCTAGAATCTGATTGGTTGCTATGGGCAACATTTCTCCACTTTTCCAAACCCGCAGCTTAGTAAATCTGGCGCTTAGAGTTGAAAAATAAGAGAAAAGAAGTAAAAGTTACACTTGGACTGATTTCTAGCCCAAGTCTAAATAACAGTATAAAAGTAAAGCTGGTCAGTATCTGTGAGCAATAAGCAAAAGCAAAGTGTTCAGTTCCAACATTCAACTCAACATTTCGCCAAAATGATAAAAACATTTTAAAAGCAAGAATAAAATAATCTATTGTATGCACTATATAATCACCATGATTATGCTTTAGCTTTAATTTAATTTATTTTATTTAAATTTATTTTTGTATTATTATTTTTCTGAACATTGGAGAATATTCTTTTTACCCCAGAAGATGAGTCAGTGCCATAAAGGAACTTGCAGGAGAGGGCATATCTGGGTCATCCCAGGTCCACCACACTCTGTGCCTGGCAATATTCTTGAAACACCGAGGCTGAACAAATAAACAACAAAGAAAATATATATTTGTTTTATAAGTGCATATCTGTATAAAAAAAAAAATAATTTAGCATGTATGGAAAATATGTTTAACTAGTTATATTTACTCATAGCATCTGTATTTTATTGATCAGCTAAAAATTATCTCTACTAATTCTGTTTACACTATATTGCAGTACAACATGGCTGAGGTGGAGATCTTGAATTATTAAATACTGGCATAGAGCTAAACAAAATATATTCATAAGTCAATGGAATCTTAAAATTGTGTGTGTGTGTGTGTGTGTGTGTGT
>WWET01000666.1:237933-255363 GCA_011038615.1 Limnodynastes dumerilii | reverse complement strand
TACATTACCCAGCACCTGCACACAGCTCTCCTCTACTCTATCCTTACCCTACATTATATTACATTACCCAACAGCTGCACACAGCTCTCCTCTACCATATCCTTATCCTACATTACCTAACACCTGCACACAGCTGTCCTTTACCATATCCTTCTCATACATTACCCAGCACCTGCACACAGCTCTCCTCTACTCTATCCTTACCCTACATTATATTACATTACCCAACAGCTGCACACAGCTCTCCTCTACCATATCCTTATCCTACATTACCTAACACCTGCACACAGCTGTCCTCTATCATATCCTTAGCCTACATTACCCAGCACCTGCACACAGCTCTCCTCCACCATATTCTTATCCTACATTACCCAGCACCTGCACAGAGCTATCCTCTAGCCCATCCATACATTACCCAACAACTGCACACAGCCCTCCTCTACTATATCCTGACCCTACATTACATTACCCAGCAGCTGCAGACAGCTCTCCTCAACTGCATCCTTCTCTTACATTACCCAGCACCTGCCCACAGCTCTCCTCAACTCCATCCTTACCCTAAATTACCCAGCACCTGCAGACAGCTCTCCTCAACCATATCCTTATCCTACATTACCTAGCACCTGCACACAGCTCTCCTCTTACCCATCCTTATCTTACATTACCTAGCACCTGCACAAAGCTCCACTTTACCATATCCTTATCCTACATTACCCAGCACCTGCACACAGCTCTCCTCTTACCCATCCTTATCTTACATTACCCAGCACCTGCACAAAGCTCCACTTTACCATATCCTTCTCATACATTACCCAGCACCTTCACACTACATTACCCAGCACCTGCACACAGCTCTCCTCTTACCCATCCTTATCTTACATTACCCAGCACCTGCACAAAGCTCCACTTTACCATATCCTTCTCATACATTACCCAGCACCTTCATACAGCTCTCCTCTATCCTTACCCTACATTATATTACATTACGCAGCACCTGCACACAGTTCTCCTCTACTCCATTGTTACCCTACACTACATTACCAAGCACCTGCACACAGCTCTCCTCAACTGCATCCTTCTCTTACATTACCCAGCACTTGAACACAGCTCTCTTCAACTACATCCTTATCCTACATTACCCAGCACCTACACACAGCTCTCCACTACACCATCCTTACCAAACATTACCTTAAATTACCCAGCACCTACACACAGCTCTCCACTACACCATCCTTACCATACATTACCTTAAATTACCCAGCACCTGCAGACAGCTCTCCTCAACCATATCCTTATCCTACATTACCTGGCACCTGCACACAGCTCTCCTCAACCACATCCTTCTTTTATATTACCCAGCACCAGAACACAGCTCTCTTCTACTACATCCTTATCCTACATTACCCAGCACCTACACACAGCTCTCCACTACACCATCCTCACCATACATTACCCAGCACATGCACACAGATCCCCTCTACCCCATTTTAACATAACATTACCCAGCACCTGCACACAGCTCTCTATCCCATCCTTATCTTAGATTACCCAGCACCTGCACACAGCTCTCCTCTATCCCATCCTTATCCTACATTATCTAGCACCTGCACACAGTTCTCCTCTACCCCATCCTTATCCTAGATTACCCAGCACCTGCACACAGCTCTACTCTACCATATCCTTATACTACATTACCCAGCACCTGTACACAGCTCTCCTCTACTCCATTCTTACCCTACATTGCCTTACTATAGCCAGCACCTGCACACAACTCTCCTCTAAGATATCATTATTCTACATTACCCAGCACCTGCACACAGCTCTCCTCTGCCCCATTCCCACATTAAACTACCCAGTACCTGCATACAGTTCTCTTCTTCCATATCCTTATCCTACATTACCCAGCACCTACACACAGCTCTCCTCAACCACACCCTTAATCTACATTACAGACAGCATCTATACACAGCTCTTCTCTACCCCATCCTTACCCTACATTATTCAGCACTCGCACACAGCTCTCCTCTACCCTATCCTTACCATACATTACCCAGCACCTGCACACAGCTCTCCTCTACCGCATCCTTATGTTACATTAGACAGCACCTGCACACAGCTCTCCTCTACCCCATCCTTACCATACATTACCCAGCACCTGCACACATCTCTCCTCCACTCCATCATTACCCTACTTTACCCAGCATCTGCACACAGCTCTCCTCTACCCCATCCTTACCATACATTACCCAGCACCTTCACACAGCTCTCCTCTACCCCATTCCCACATTACATAACTGAGCACCTGCATACAGCTCTCCTCTACCATACCCTTATCCTACATTATTCAGCATCTTCATACAGCTCTCCTCTATCCCATCTTTAGCCTACATTACCCAGGCCCTTTACACAGCTCTCCTCTATCTCATTCCTACAGTACCCAGCACCTGCACACAGATCTCCTCTACCCCATCCTTACAGTACATTGCCCAGCATCTGTAAACAGCTCTCTTCAACCCCATCCTTATCCTATATTACCTAGTGCCTGCACAAAGCTCTCCTCTACCATATCCTTATCTAATATTACCCAGCACCTGCACTCCTCTGCCCCATTCCCACATTAAACTACCCAGTACCTGCATACAGTTCTCCTCAACCACATCCTTAATCTACATTACAGACAGCATCTGCACACAGCTCTTCTCTACCCCATCCTTACCCTACATTATTCAGCACTTGAACACAGCTCTCACCTACCATATCCTTATCCTACATTACCCAGCACCTGCACACAGCTCTCCTCTATCCCATCCTTATCTTACATTAGACAGCAACTGCACACACCTCTCCTCCACTCCATCCTTACCATACATTACCCAGCAACTGCACACAGCTCTCCTCTACCCCATCCTTACCCTACATTAGCCAGAACCTGCACACAGCTCTCCTCTACCCCATCCTTACCCTACATTACCCAGAACCTGCACACAGCTCTCCTCTACCCCATCGTTACCCTACATTACCCAGCACCTGCAGACAGAGCTCCTCTACCCTATCCTTACCATACATTACCCAGCACCTGCACACACCTCTCCTCTATCCCATCCTTATCTTACATTAGACAGCACCTGCACACAGCTCTCCTCTATCCCATCCTTATCTTACATTAGACAGCAACTGCACACACCTCTCCTCCACTCCATCCTTACCATACATTACCCAGCACCTGCACACAGCTCTCCTTTACCCCATCCTTACATAACATTACCCAGCACCTGCACACAGCTCTCCTCTACCCCATCCTTACCCTACATTAGCCAGAACCTGCACACAGCTCCCCTCTACCCCATCCTTACCCTACATTACCCAGAACCTGCACACAGCTCTCCTCTACCCCATCCTTACCATACATTACCCAGCACCTGCACACAGTTCTCCTTTACCCCATCCTTACATAACATTACCCAGCACCTGCACACAGCTCTCCTCTACTCCATCCTTATATTACATTACCTAGCACCTACACACAGAACTTCTGTACTCCGTCCTCACATAACATTACCCAGCACCCGCTCACAGATCTCCTCTACATCATCCTTACATGACATTGCCCAGCACCTGCAAACAGCTCTCTTCAGCCCCATCCTTATCCACATTACCCAGCACCTGCACACAGCTCTCCTCTACCCCATTCCCACATTACATAACCAAGCACCTGCATACTCCTCTACCCCATTGTTAAGTTACATTAGATAGCACCTGTATACACCTCTCCTCCACTCCGTCCTTACCCTACATTACCCAGCACCTGCACACAGCTCTCCTCTATCCCATCCTTAATCTACATTACCTAGCACCTACACACAGCTCTCCTCAACCACATCCTTAATCTACATTACCCAGCACCTACACAAAGCTCTCCTCTACCACATCCTTTACCTACATTACCTAGCACCTGCACACAGCTCACATCTACCCCATTCTTACCTTATATTACCCAGGACCTACACACAGCTCTCCTCTACCCCATCATTGCCTTACATTATCAAGAATTTACACACATCCTTTCCTTCTATTACCCAGCACCTACACACATATCTTCTTTAACCCATCCTTACCTTACATTACCCAGCACCTACACACAGCCATACTTTACCCCATTCTTACCTTACCTTACCCAGCAACTACACATAGATCTTCTCTACTCCATCCTCACATAACATTACCCAGCACCCGCACACAGCCATACTTTACCCCATTCTTACCTTACATTAACCAGCCCTTACACACAGCTCTCCTCTACCCTATCCTTACCTTACCCAGCAACTACACATAGATCTTCTCTACTCCATCCTCACATAACATTACCCAGGACCCGCACACAGATCTCCTCTACCGCATCCTTACATTACATCGCCCAACACCTGCAAACAGCTCTCTTCAATCCCATCCTTATCCTACATTACCCAGCACCTGCACACAGCTCTCCTCTACCCCATTCCCACAATACATAACTGAGCACCTGCATACAGCTCTCTTCTACCCCATCCTTACATTACATTACCCAGCCTCTACCATATCCTTATCTAATATTACCCAGCACCTGCACACAGCTCTCCTCTACCCCATTCCCACAATACATAACTGAGCACCTGCATACAGCTCTCTTCTACCCCATCCTTAGGTTACATTAGACAGCACCTGCACACACCTCTCCTCCACTCCATCCTTACCCTACATTACCCAGCATCTGCACACACCTCTCCTCTACCCCATCCTTACATTACCCAGCACCCGCATCCAGCTCTTCTCTACCATATCCTTATCCTACATTACCCAGCACCTTCACACAGCTCTCCTCTACCCCATTCCCACATTACATAACTGAGCACCTGCAAACAGATCTCATCTACCCCATCCTTACATTACATTGCCCAGCACCTGTAAACAGCTCTTTTCAACCCTGTCCTTTTCCTATATTACCTAGTACCTGCACAAAGCTCTCCTCTACCATATCCTTATCTAATATTACCCAGCACCTGCACACAGCTCTCCTCTACCATATCCTTATACTACATTACTCAGCACCCGCACACAGATCCCCTCTACCCCATTCCTACATCATATTATCCAGCACCTGCACACAGCTCTGCTCTACCCCATCCTTACCCTACATTGCCTTACTTTAGCCAGCACTTGCACACAACTCTCCTCTACCAAATCCTTATCCTACATTACCCAGCACCTGCACACGGCTCTTCTCTGCCCCATTCCCACATTATATTGCCCAGTACCTGCACACAGCTCTCCTCAACCACATCCTTAATCTACATTACCCAGCACCTACACAAAGCTCTCAACCACATCCTTAATCTACATTACCCAGCACCTACACAAAGCTCTCCTCAACCACATCCTTAATCTACTTTACCTAGCACCTACACAAAGCTCTCCTCAACCACAACTTTATCCTACATTACCTAGCACCTGCACACAGCTCACCTCTACCCCATTCTTACCTTACATTACCGAGCACCTACAGCCAGCTCTTCTCTACCCCATCATTGCCTCACTTTATCAAGAATTTACACACATCCTTTCCTTCTATTACACATCTCCTTTACCCCATCCGTACCTTACATTACCCAGCACCTACACACAGCCCTACTTTACCCCATCCTTACCTTACATTACCCAGCACCTATATATTACCCAGCCCTTACACACAGAACTCCTCTACCCTATTCTTACCTTACCCAGCACCTACACACAGCTTTCCTCTAGCACATCCTTTCCTTACATTACCCAGCCCCTACACACAGCTCTTCTCTACCCCATTCTTACATTATATTACCCAGCCCCTACACACAGCTCTCCTCTACCCCATCCTTACATTACATTACCCAGCCCCTACACACAGCTCTCCTCTACCCCATCCTTACATTACATTACCCAGCCCCTGCAAACAGCTCTCCTCTACCCGATCCTTACATTATATTACCCAGCCCTTACACACAGCTCTTCAGTGCCCCTTTGTGTCCCAACATCAATATCCTGTAGCTTTGTCTCTGGAAGCAGCCTTGGAGACGCCTAAACCTGTTATTGTAAATTGTGGCAAATACATTCTTGTAAATGTAAGATACTGGTGGGGTATTCAGACCCCAATGTGGACGGGACATGTACTTCAGTATTTCTTCTAAGATTCAAGGGCTATCATAATAGTCAGGAATATGCCCTCTCCCTTGCACTAGGAAGCCTCTTGTTTATAAGAAAACTTATATCCATAGGTGTTGTGTTATAGTATACATTTCATATCCATAGGTGTTGTGTTATAGCATACATTTCATATCCATAGGTGTTGTGTTATAGCATATATTTTATATCCATCTGTAATTTGCCTTCAAAAACCTTCAGGGTCTTCCAAGAGGGATTTGTGACTCCCTCCAAAGATGGTTGAGGCGGAGGTGATGTTCCTCAGACAGAAGCATGGTCACACTTTTTGGGTTTGTCAGTGCCTCTGTAGAGGTGCCAATGTAGTCATGTGACCAGAACAATATACATATGGTCAACTCTATGGGACATATTCATTTGGCTAGACAAATATCTTCAACCAATGTGTCCCTGTGTACCTAGGAGACGCAATTGAATCAAGCAAGTGCTGTGATGGCACTGCTGACGTCTCTCAGGGCGGAAGGATCTTGCAGCGTGAGCAGAAAGCTTTCATTCTAGCAAGATAAAGATCACCTTGACATAGATAGACTCCATAGACTAAGCGCCCACTCTGCAGACATTGGCTGCCAAGTAAATATAACAAAGAAATTCTCCTGGCGCCAACCAAGTGTGAGATTGGTATGAATTAAATATAATTGGCTGCCAAGTAGTAGGTCATGTCACCAGTATTCTCCAGGGAGCAGCACCCCCACTCTCCATCACTGGCCGACCGTCCTGGCCATAGCAATCTGTGTCTGCCTCTGGTGATTTATACATTTCACAATGAATTATTTTTCCATTGAAGCATTTGAAAATGCACCAAATATGAGAATATATATTGCTTTTGATCAGCACTTGCACAAAAATCCATGCAATCAGATCAATGCAAATTCCAACCAATCCAGACTTAATAGACAATAACGCTTCTGACAGAGCATTTGGTATTACAAAGTATATTATGGGCGTTCCTCTCTCTGCATACCCAACCAGACTTCCATACTGCTGCCATTCTTTGGGTACAGGAGTCAGTGTAGGCCTTGGGTGTCAATGTGTCCAGGCAGAAGCAGTTGTTATTTATGTGATCGCACAGGTGTGTGTTTATTGCGTGTGTGTCTATGTATCTGTTTCTCAGGGCTCCAGTGGCATAGGAATCATCAGACAGACGGATCTGGATCAGATTCAGAGATCCATCCTGGGAGCATTTCCAGCGGTGAGGAAGGAAGCGATTCCACTACATGGGAGGTGCAGATAGTTACAGTGAGGGCCTGCTGAGCATCTTCTGTACAATGCAGACTTCCATGCTGCCCCCATTTTATGGGAGACTGGCGCTGTTTTATGGTACACGAGAGCGATCGTATCTCCGTACAAGCAAGAGGGGTAGTCTTCCCTCGCCCAGTCAGATGTCTGGATCCAATCCCAGGGTAATATGTATTTACAAATAATTATTTAGCATTCCAGAGTGCTAAGCTTAGTGACCAAGAAGCCCGATTACAGTGGAGAGAGACAGGAGCAAAATGTAGGTTTTTCTTTATATTTGACCTCTGCTTACACTTAACTTTTAACAAAACAACAGCACAGAAGATATCACTGGATCTCCAAGCAATGCTGGTCCTGGTCATATAGGGGAACACCTAGGGCATCGTTTCTCAGTAGAAACATCCAGCAGGCTCCATAGTTTGCTTGGCTGGACTCTAAGGAAAACCAAATTGGTTAGTGCCACTGCTGTCTCCGACACTGGTCTCAGCATCCCCTAACCCCACTATCCACTATATTCTGTAGAGGGGGGGCAGCAGTGTAGAAAGATTCAACAAGGAGAGACGAGCTTATATTAGTTCTTAATAAGGTTCTACAATTTGTGATCGTTTAAAAAATTCCCAGGTACCTGCCATGCTCTATGTGCTGCAGCAAACAATTAGAAAAGGCTCCAGAACATCACTGTAGATAACAGGACTGATAAATGCTTAGAAATGTGAAACCTCCATAATATCAGCCTGGCATTACCAATGCAAAAGTAGGTGCTTGTCTAGTCTTGAGCAGCAATATTTAGGAGAGTAGGAAACACTGAATATATAACAAGATATTACTTATTTAGGAGTTTTAATCCCGCACACGAATAAAACAATAACATGAAGTCGGCCACAACTTCTACCTGCAGAGCTACTGAGAGTGGTTATTAGCGGAGATGAGACAATCCAGCTCTTTGCTTTCACTAAGCTCATAGCTTATTTTATAGTAGTCCCTCAGAGAGCCTCCTTGAATTGTTCTCCAGGAGTAATTTGGCCATAGGACTTACAGGAAGTTCTGTGGACATTTGTTTGACCTAGGCTGTTGACTTTAATGAGCGGTGGTCATGAAGATGCTCTCTGTATCGAGTGGTGGTCAGTAGGATGCTCTCTGTGTTCAGTGGTGGTCACTAAGATGCTCTTTGTGTAAGGTAGCGATCAGTAGGAAGCTCTCTTAATTGGTTGGTGGTCACCATGATGCTCTCCATATTGTATTGAGGTCACTATAAATCTCTTTTTTGTATTGTGAAATACTAATCAGTAGATCAGGGTTGCCTACTTTTCAATGCTTCCATCCAGGAGATTGCAGTGGGAGGCATAAGCTGCTTTGGCAGGGGCAGGGCTTGATATGTTTGTGCAAATTGCACCGAGACCCCACCCTCTGACCACCAATGACAGTTCAGTGTATTTCTAGGGTGGGGGCTGGGCTTGATAACAAATTCTGTCATCGTCCTAGCAACATTAGGTAAAGAAGTGTTGCTCGAATGGTGGGCAGGACTTTAGGTTATGGAGAACTGCCCATATTTTACAAGTCTCCCGTATATTCCAGGAGAGTCGGCAACCCCGCAGTAGATGTGTTTGATTGTAACTTTTTTTATGTAACACTTTTTTGTACTTTATCAGCAACATCTAACACCCTCACATTAAATATGCGCACTGCTCTGATTAGGCTTCTTTATGCTGTGCTAATCCTGCTTGCTCCACCTAGATTTGTATTTGCCCACTTATGGCCTCTGATTTTTTTCCAGGGTCGCTTTCAGTTCCCTATCCAGCCTGTTACACGCTGCAGAGGTAACAAAACAGCATGTGAAGCTTCCCTCAATTGCGGGATAACCATCTGGAGGTGTGCCTGATCTCTGCAGCTGATTGGAGGAGTGGACTTTAAATAGCCTGTTGCCGGTTATAGCGTCTGGTTTCCTGCGTTCTGCCAGCTATTCTGATTGCGTTCTCCTTGTGCTCTTGCCTTGGATCTTGTCGTGTATCTTGCTCCCTTCGTTTATTTTTGGTGTTACCCTCTGCCGTCTAGTTGCTCTCTGTGTCTCTGTGTGAAGCGTGTAGCTTGCTGCTCACGCTGGCGGCTTCGGCCCTGGTCAGGTGCTGTACATTGCCCTCTGCTGAGTGGTGTGTGTGCGTGTCATCTCACGCTGTCCGTGCCTACTGGGTGAGTGACTCCATCTGCTCATGTCCTGTGTGCGCACGTTGTTTCCCATCTCACAGCATGCCGGAGTCCGCTTCCCTCTGTTCTGTATTTGAACACTCTGTGTTTACCATCTCTCCTTGAGTCACTACTCCGTGAGTCTATCTCCGGTATCTGTTGCTACCCTCTGTCAGTGTGAGTCAGCCCATCAGACTCTGCTCCTCTGTATAGCGGTGTGCTGTGCTCCATCTACAGCGTGTCTCGCTTTCCATACCCTCCTGGGACCTGTTGTTCATCTGTGTTCCTACCCCTGTGTTTGTCATTTGTCAGTGGGTCAGGTTCCTTGTTGAGGGCCTTCTTTGTTATCTGTACCACCTCTGTGGTATTTTCTTATACCCTGCACTACATCTGGGTTCCTTACCCTGTTACTTATATCTGCCCTGTGTACAGTGTGTATGGCTTCCACTCTGCATGTGTGTGTGTGTATGGCTTCCAGTCTGCATGTCTGTGTGTATGGCTTCCAGACTGCATGTCTGTGTGTATGGCTTCCAGACTGCATGTCTGTGTGTACGGCTTCCAGTCTGCATGTCTGTGTGTACGGCTTCCAGTCTGCATGTCTGTGTGTACGGCTTCCAGACTGCATGTCTGTGTGTATGGCTTCCAGTCTACATGTCTGTGTGTATGGCTTCCAGTCTGCATGTCTGTGTGTATGGCTTCCAGTCTGCATGTCTGTGTGTATGGCTTCCATACTGCATATCTGTGTGTATGGCTTCCAGTCTGTATATCTGTGTGTATGGCTTCCAGTCTGCATGTCTGTGTGTATGGCTTCCAGTCTGCATGTCTGTGTGTATGGCTTCCAGTCTGCATATCTGCATGTATGGCTTCCAGACTGCATATCTGTGTGTATGGCTTCCAAACTGCATATCTGTGTGTATGACTTCCAGTCCTGTGCATAAAGGTTCCAGTTTGTATCTCTGGTGTTTGGGTTCCAGTCTAGGTGCCTGCAATACAGGTTTCCCTTGGAGGGAGCTTGGGGGCTGCAACCTATCAGGTGCCAGCAGCCAAGACTAACCATCAGGGGCTCTAGTGAATACCTGGCCCTGGTTTAGACTCTGCACCCTGGATCGCACCATTCCTGGGTGACTGTAACACAGCCCTGTTGGCCTTATATAATGTTGATGACTTCCATAGTAGAGGAGCTATGAGCGGACACTAACCTTGAGGCCTTTTATGGAGACTCTGTGACCTAGGTCCCAGAAAGGCAGTAAGCATGATATCATGTTGGAGGGGAGGGACAGCCTGCCAAGACCAGATTATTGGTGAAATAAGGTTAGGGAATATAAGGATAAGTGATGTTATGAGGATAAGAGTGTCAATGAATTGAAATAAGCAGTGTATTAGCAATGATAAAAAGAGTGATTGATAGGTTTTGTAAATTGTGATGGAAAATAGATAAATAATAAATAGATAATAAATATTGCCATTTTTGTAACTATCCATTTATAACAGCGAGCATAAAATTCCTTGAAAAACTCGACCTATCACTGCATGGGGACAGAAGGTGTCAATGACCAGAATGGGTATTCCCAGAAGCATGCATGAGCTAACCAGCTTAGTACTATGGTGACAGACACCAGTTGTCTGAGTGGGGTTTTGATGTGGATTGCATAGGAAAGAGGAGGTGTGAACTTTGTGTAAATTGGAATTTGTATGTTCTATTCAATTAGCTGCAAAGATTGCAGTATTTTGGTTACCATACAAATCCCACAAATTTGCATTGTGAATTATGTGCAGCCCATAGAGGTCCACATAAAAATCTGGAATATTTGGCTACAGTAATAGATAATATGCACATTTATTTAGCACTCCATTCGTTTGGGCCTTATATGTGAAGATATAATATACTCATGTATTTTGTGTTCCTCTCTGCTTCTTTACCACAATACCCCCCAATATTGACATTGTTGGATCAACTGCCTTCGTGACCCCTATTTACCTAATTATCACAGAACCTTTAACACGACCCCCTCCATCATACTCTGCTCCGGAGTTTACCTGCATTAAGGGAACAATCTGATGTTTGGGGATCGCAGGTGGAAGCTCAGGAGCAGAGCATCCTGTACCTGGTGGAAGGTGTCTGATTGGAAGGCCAGTGATCAATGTCCGACAGGAAGTGAGGTCGAACATCCCATTCACGACAATCTCCCAGAAGCACAGGTGGTCAGTTATCTAGAGACACGTGCACGGATCTCCCGCCAGATACACTCAGACGGTCTTCATAGCAGGACTCTTCCAGGATCGCGGTTGTTTTGTCACTATGATGGAATCTAAGAGCGGGTTGGATCCGTCCGTTGCGGGAAACATTGTGTCCGTGTTCTGCGGTCGTGAGAGAGGATCAGGGGTCACAGGGGGCATGGTCCTTCCGAATATCTCCATGCTGGCGGCTACAGGTGATGAGATGAGCACCGGATCTGGGACTGATAAACAATCGAACTTCGATGCACCAGATACCTCGATCACCTCTCTGAGAGCTCCGGCGTTGCCACCACTGCGCTGCCCCCAGGAGGTGGAGGAATCGCTGCCCGAGGCGGCTGTCTACAGACCCAGCAATCGTTTAGCGCAACCTAATGTGGAGCATCACGTAACGTCGACAACTTCATGCCGACAACCTGGTGCATCTTCGTCCCAGCACAGGGGAGACCACAGTGCTGGAGAACCGCTTGAGATCTGCACCACGGATTTACTGGCTGGAAATGGGAGACCCAGGCTGCTCCCGTCACATATTAAGATGTATATCACTATTTTCCCAAAAGTGACTCCACAAGTCCCTGCCCCGAGGATCTCCCCAGCCCTGGTATTAAGGAGACCGCGGGCGAAGAGACCCCATGGGCACTGGCCCACCTACCTGCACCCCAAGAAGCGCTTTCTCCAGCTGTATGAGCAGAGCCAGACCCCAGGGTCAACCGAACCCAATGTGTAGATCCCTCTGTACAGGATCCCCCAGTGTGTGGACCCCTCTGTACATGATTCCCCCAAAATCAAATTTTAATCTCACTTTCTTAAATAAAAGCGTGCACTTTATTAAAACCTGCTTTGTGTCTGTTTTCATTTTGCAATTGCAATTATACCTTATTTATCATAAAAGGGTGCTACAACTCAATGTAACCTATATCTTCATAGTAAGATAAATAATATGGTCAGACAAATACTTTGGAGTGTTTAATTAAATCAAAAGATAGGCTAAACAGGTGGCAGTGATTTTTCGTTATTACCTGATCAATGTGCTATAATAATCCAACTACTATCTTATTCCTAATCTAGAAAAACTCCATCTATTGGCACAGCCCTTCCATGTCCCTCCATACCCCATATTCACATTCTGCCTGCTAGAATATTCATTGGATTATACCAATACCCTTCTCCACTCCAGCTGTTACCCTACCATCCCAGCATGCTCCAACCAAGGCACTGCCAATTTGTGGCACTCAAAGGGCTTAAAACTACAACTCATAGCATTCTCCCACCTAGCAAAGCATGATTTAGAACTTTCCTATAGTATAGTAACACATGTATAGGTGTATGTGTCTCACAGATCCATTTGATATTTTCATTATTTCACTATAGACAGTGGTAACTTTTTCTAATATTGGAATATGCTGTATTTCAGGGGTTCTCAACCAATGGTACCAGTGCCACTATTTGTACTTGAACCAGTCTGGTGGTACTCAGGGCTATTGGGAAAGGTTGTAAGGACGTAGATACTAAATGGCCAAGGACATAATTAAAATAATATCTTAGGGGTAAACAGCACATATAAAAAACTAAACTTATCACAAAATAATGCAAACCTATGTAAAAAAAAAAAACTCCCAAAACCCTGAAACTATTTGTGGTTTGTGTTTATGTGTTTGAAATTATACCATAAAGGGGTAACTGGTAGTCACCAAAAAAGGTTGAGAACTGCAGCTGTATATTATATGTTTGTATGTTCTAAATCCATCAAATGTATAGTTACTGAATAAATATATCTTTAATCGTTTCATTAAATGCTAACAGTCATATCCTTAATACCTAAATTACAATATACTCATATTATAGGAATAAACATTTAACCCAGTGAATTTTGTGTTAATTCCTTTATAGAATACATAATTACAGCACTAATTCATAGGAAATATAATACAAGTATAATACACAAAATCATTTTTTTTTTACATTCAATTCCATTGAAAAGGTTTCATTTTTGTGTATTACATTGATATTTCCTCCGTTATCTTATTTCCAATATTACACCCGATTACAGAATACATAACATCACTGGTGTTGTCCAGGTAATTATTGCCCGCAGCCCACATACATATATTGTTCGGCATTTTATTATACATCAGATATTTGGTAAATCACTAGTATAATTGCATCTAAAAGTCAAGATAAATATAACGAGTGAGGGTTTTGTAAGAGGGATTATTCCTGATTTTATGGCGAAAAAAAGAAGATTATAGGTCAAATAAACGAAAGTAAAGCTCTCAGGTGCACCGGAGTTACCTGCGCCCAGAGGGCGATGCATAGTGCATGAACGGTCCATGTGGGATCTTTAATATAGAGTGCATAATATTGAGTTAGATAATATATGAGAGCTGTTGTTTGCAAACTTTTTGTATCTAAGTATTGTTATCCAGAAAGGGCTATTGAATGATAAATAATATAGAATATTAGAAAAATACACAAATCCGATATTGCTAAGATTGTCTTTAGTGACAAAAGAAATAAATATTGTGCTCTTTGAATACTTTTGCAATAATTTGTAGAAATAAATAAAAATAACGAAAGCCCTACATGACCACAGCCAAGACCTAAATTAACAAAAAGATTTGTTTTTTTTTTAATTACCCACCGTGCTGGAATACTGTACAGTGCAGACCCTTATAGAGGCAATAGTAAATAAACCGCTGAGAGGGAGCGCGGTTCACTAGAAATAACAATCACCTTATAGAGGCAAATGGTGCCCTCTAGTGGACGGAGCATAGTAAGGCTCACACAGCCAAGTGCTGTGGCTGCTGATGAGTGAGGTTTTGTTAAATTAATTTTGGGTTCCAAGAATCTGGAACGTTGTGTCTCCATCAGAGCTGTCCTGTTAAAAAAAAAAAAAACAGAATGCAGAGCCAAAGGTTCTTTAATGCTGAGTAGTCAATAATATTAAAGTCATATATTTCCTCAAATTAAGTGCTTATAAACCAATTTTGGAATGCTTCCTTTAACTGCAGCTGGCTGCTTACATTTTAACAGATATGGAACATTTACTGTACATTTGTGCAAGGTGTATTATACTAGATTTTTTTTTTTAAAAGGTATTTTGTATGTTTGATATTTATGCTGCCCACAAGACTTTCTTAAAATTCCTTCTTACATACTGTATGTTTCTTTATCAATATTATACATTTATGTTGATTTGATATATTTAGTAGGTTGTGGGTAATCGTGTTCTTAATTTTTAGATGGTAATTTTCTTTGCGCTTTAATGCATTATTTGGCTAAACCCATGAGCAGGCATGTCCACAATATGGTCTCTATTCACCAAGCCCTTCTCTGTTCATTTTGAAGCAGTAATGCTTGTTTTCATATTTACAACACATGGACCACCGTGGAAAACAGCAGTTCCCATGGCAATCCATGTAAACATTGCATATGTCAGCCGCCCTGTTCTTCTGAATGATGGCCGCCACTTTGTAAAATTCACAAAATGCTGGAGCGGAGTTTTACACTAACGCCATCTCATATTCTCCCCTTCCCCCCAATAGCTGTTATTAGGGGGAGGAAAAGGGGATATATATATGGGGAGACTACTGTTATATACATATATGTATGTAAATTAAAAATAAAAATGTTAGCTACATTTTTTACAGTTATTTTTAATAAGTAAATAAATAAATGTTGAGAAAAGGAAGAGTTAAAACATACCTGACCTGGTGACGCATGCAAAGTGTTTTTCATGTTGGGACCTACTGACGCAATAATTCTACGATGTCTGTAATGACCTCACAGATCACAGGGAGACCTCGCTGCAGAGGCGAGTATTTGTAAATAAGATGAACAAACCTTCTCACTGCAAGGAGAAGCGAGCCTGGAAAAGGTAAGTTCACTTCAAAATGTTAATCTCTGTAAATAGAGCCCTTTATACACACAAGCAGAATTTAAACATATTCACCCAATATACAAAAAGGGGACATCTCTAGGATCGGTAAACGCTGATTAATGCTAACAGCTCGTGCGAAAGCCCCACATCCTTTGGATCGTATGGCCGTATTAACGAGGGGTGTGCCATCAGTAGGTGCCCTAACTCCTGTGAACATGTGTGTATTATATAAATATAGGGTCTAGGTTGTGTGTGCATGTACTGGTACACTTTGCAGGCCTGTATCAACAGGCACAGAGCTTAATGTCTACACCGATATCCAAAGGTTGTCCTTTTAACAATGTTTCAGTGGATTTCATTTATTCTGGGAGCAAAACAGGAGAGACTCCCTAATATCTATTGTGATCACATAACATAGGAGTAACATAGGAGCAAATTAAGTGGTAGATGTCCACATATCCAGACTGACCTCCATCTCAATCATGTTTTTATTTTTATAGGGCTGTTCCATCTTGTTCTATTTGAAGACACCTATTTACAACTTTTTATTTCAACTCTATAATGTCCTTTCCATAAACATTAGATTATTATTAAATAAGGAAAAATTATATTTCAGTGTTTTGAATTTAGACTTTTTTTTTCTGAAAAAAATAATGCATAGACTCTGTGAAAGACAAAGATTATGGATTAGGTTCAAAATTCTTTTACCTACCTCCCATACATGATCAAGCTGGCAGACAGACAAAAAGCCGAAAAACATTTGTAGTGCCATTTAGATCAGTGAACATTAAGGTACGGCAGTAATTATTACATGTAAACCAGATGTTATTTGGAGCCTATCATGGTAACCAGTTAGAGTCAGCCAGTGCAAGATGGACACAGCAGGATTGTGGGTCGCTGGTGAGAACAGCACTCTCTCGAAATCTATTGCTTCTGCCTAGCAGAGAAGCAATCGATCCACTGAAGAAAGAAGATGCAGCGGTGAATGATGAGTATTAATGTAACCCCAACCCTTACCCTAATTCTTGTCTCCATTCCCCACAGCCTGACCCTAATACTCATTTCCCAGTAGCATAACCCTAAAACTCCCCATAGACTACCCTGTATTACTCACCTGTCTGGTGGTTCTGTGGCAGTGATACAGTGGTTTCCATACTTACCCATTCATTAATAAAAACTTCTAATTAGCTGCTTTTTGCAACTGTCTCTATTTCGGAAACAGCATTTTCAAGGTCATGACTGCATCCCCCTTAATGGGTCCTTAATCTTTTCCCACAATATATTATTTATTAGCAATCATTTAAGGTGCTTTTTAAATTAATTTTTTTTTGCTGCCTGGAAAAAGACATTTTGCAAAATGCAGTGGAACCCCAAAGTCATAGGGAAATTAATATGAAAGTAAAAGTGACAGAGGACTAAACATTAACATCTAGGGCAATATGCCAACATTATACAGCTGGCAAAAAGATGAAACAAAGAATTGGATTTAAATTTGTAATGCTTCATGTTTAGTTATTAGCAGAGTCTTCTCTTTGTGTGGCTGCAGATGGAAACGAAGCAGACAGTCTTGTTAATGTAGCACATATTCTTGCATTAAAGAACAACATCCATCATTTCAAAGAAATTAAATTAAAAACTTGGTCCATGTTCCTAACAGCCGGAGCCAAATT
>WWET01000666.1:208800-222899 GCA_011038615.1 Limnodynastes dumerilii | reverse complement strand
AGTCTCCGGTCCGATAGCCCCCTATTCGAAATAGAGACAGCCGAAAGTTACTTTTCAGCTGTCTCTATTTTCAATAGAGGGCCATTTTAGAAATAGTTTTTATGAATGGGTGAGTGTGCTGATCGGCATATTCACCCATTCATTTTCACATACCCACCGGATGACAGCTAAGGAGAGGTGAGTAACCCTCTCCGGGGCATTTTAGTATTGGGGGGGTCAGGGTTAGACACTTAGAAAGGGAGGGTTAAAGTTAGGACCATAGAAGGGGAGGGTCAGGGTCAGGTTGTGGGGAGGGGGGTCTTAGGGTTAGCCTATAGAGAAGGGAGGGTTAGGGTCAGGCGGCAGGGAGGGGAGGGTTAGGGTCAGGCTGCGGGGAAGGGAGGGTTAGGGTAATGGAAAGGGAGGGTTAGGGTTAGAATTAGGACTCACCTTTCGGAGCACAGTGTTCGGTGCTCCGGGGATCGATTGCTATGACTATTCAAGGCATAAGCAATCGATATCCCAGCCAGTTCGAAACTGGCTGGGATAGAACGGCCCTATCGAAATAAGGGCCGTTCTTTGCGGGGACCCACACCCATAATAGAAACACCTGGCATAGTGCTGGCATAGACCATAGTGTACATGGTATACTGACAAGAGCCAGGGATCCTAAAAAAAATAAATATAAAAGTGAATTTAACACTATACCACCCAAAATAGCTTGAGTGGATTAACATAAAGTGACGACGTGTAATCCCATATATTTTCTTACAGAACTGTAAACATAGGACTTTCTAGGATGAAACCTAATACTTAAAGATCTGATCTACATTCCGCTGGTTGGGATGTTAAGTTCATCAAACCCTGGAGAACTACATAATATCTCTCTTGTTCTTTTATTGAGCAAGTATCTTAATGAACTATACCTCTGCCACTCAAAACAAATGATGTATAATGTATGAAAGCAAAAACATTCCAAAGGGACCGACACCATAGCACATTTGTTACAAACCAGTGGCTCCAAGAGGTATTTTTAACAGAATTTCTAAAGAGGAAATGCCAATGGCAACTAAACAGATTCTACCTATCATTTTCTAGAATGTGTTTGGTAAATGAAAGTCATGATCTGATTGGTTACCATGGACAATTTCCCCTTTTCCTCTTTAGAAGCTTCATTAAATATACCCAATAAAAGTGAAAACACACACACAGCCAATCACCATCAGGAAGAACCCGTGATTTTTTATATGTGACCAAACCAAGATACTGTGCATGAGAAGGAAGCGTGCTGTACAATCCAACTCTGGTTACCTGACTTTATAAAAAATTGGGAGCGACGCCAGGCAGTCTGGACCTTAATAGTAATGTTAAGCTGGATATTTGGGGAACATTCTGAGGTGTGAAGTTGATAAAAAAAAATATATAACAACAGAAGAAAAACAAACAGAAAACAGTTATACTTTACAAAATAACATACACAGATTGCTACTAATATAAAAAAAAACAATAACAGGACATTGAATAAAATGAACAACATTGTTTTATGTATCCCTTTATAAGTATATTCAGCCATCCAATTTCAAAACTAGAGGGTCAGACCCCCTAAATTCCCATAATGAGATTTCAGTTTGCTAAACACTAAATTGTTTTAGAAATTATGCGTAAAGAATAAAACATATACAAAACTAAATCAAAAAGCGTACTTTTATTTATATAAGGGGATACTTAGTTTAAAGAAACACATTAAATGATATACATTTTTTTTAAAGCACATGTTAATAAAACATATCAATTAAACATAATCACGTTCAGAAACCATACTGTAACTTCCCAGTGGGCAATGAAACTAAGCAGTTGACAGGAGGTACTTGTATTATGAGCCAATTAAATTTGGTAGTTCAGACGCTAAAAACACACAGTTTATTAAAATGCAATTCCTAATTTGGCCTAATCCATAATGATGTGGGATAGAAGTTTAAGCAAATAACCTTAGTGTAGTGAGCAACATTTGAATGAATAACTACGGTTGGTCACTACAGAAGGAGTCTAAAAATATCAATCATAAAAAAAAAAATAATAATAATAATACAAATTACAAAAAATGTATCCTTTAGTCATCTGTAACAATGAAATATGACTTAATATGGTACAGTAGAGTAATAAGTAGGTTTGAAATAGAAAAAAAGAACTGATTAACACCATTGCTATGGTAAAAGCAGATATACAGCCAGGACCTCGGAGTAGGACCTAGCTGAAAAGTTTATCACTAGTCCTATATACAGATACTATATATGACAAATAAATGCAAAAAAAAGTTCTGTTAATTATAATCAAATAGATGTCTCTTTCCTTAACCCAATTCTTCTCTAATTAACCTATTTGTCCTCAGTTATTTTATTTCAAATTTAAATGCAACAGATATATAGATTTGCTTATACAGTATAGAGATGGGAAGCAAGATAAAGAGGAATTCTGGGAAATCAGGGGGCCAGGTTAAGTGGTTATTTTATCCCGTTGGTTTTATCAGCCCCCTTCCCCATCCACTAATGGAGTTAAATAAAAATCTATCTGCAGTAAATGATCATGTGTTTCTCAAAGAAGCTAATGTAAGTGCCTCAGCAGCAATAGATCATAATTCAATTTTAGATATTAAATATCTGCAGCGACAGCATCACAGAGCATTAAATGAAAAATAATTATAACACTTAACACATATGCTAATAATGCCTCCATGTACAACATACATTTTTCATCTAGTATTACTATTATTTTACCAAAAGTAGTAAATATGTAATTTACTCTCTTTGGTAAGAGCACCAAATTTCTGCATCCAAACTGCAGTGAAAAAGACCAATAAACTCAGAAATGGGAGGAGCTACAAGCCATTCTTTAGTGTTAATGACTTTCCTCTGCAGGTCTATGCAATAGGAGTGACTTAACTATCCTACAAGACACACATGACAGCGCCCTAATGACCATGTCCAAAATGAAGAATTAATTCATTTGACAAGCAAGTGATACTACACATTATGTGCATGTCTGCAGAGCATATTAGCCAAAGTGTCACAGCTCATCTACGGACAAAAAGCACCTACCCTTGTCCAGTACACATGTCTACCTTACATGGCATTGTGGGTTGGAAGCCAACCCATGGAGTAATTCCATCCCTGAGTGCTGGTCATGTCTATATGGCAGTCAATAACAGGATATATGTAAAACTCCACAAATATACAAAAGAACCAAGACATACAATTTGTTTTGGAATTTGCTACTGAATAGGGACTTGTGTCTGTGATGTGCCAGAGAAAAGACTAGCAAACTGCATGCGAACACATTAAATGATGGCACATAAATAGCAATTTTCAATGAAATCAACCTGTTGTTTACCAGCACGTATGTTTGCACAACAGATTTTTGGGGGCAAAACAATAGGTACTTGCAGTGATTTAGACTGAATTGATGTGAGAAACCTGCCTTCAGATGTGTTTTAGTCTTAAACCTGTAACCAGGGAGCAGTACTGAGTAGTGGTCTTGCATTAACATCCAAATTCAGGATGCAATAATCACATTGATGCCAGATTACGACACTGGGTCTGGAAGTAATACACAGTATGAGTGTCGTGGGGTTTTTTTGTTGTTGAGTTTTATCAAGTAGAGCATTGCAAATTCAAAAAAATGAACCCTCAAAAACATAAATAACAAGACAAGAAGACTTGTATACTAGTCAAAAATAATCCATGGACAAATGTATGGCCTACACACAAAACACAGAGTACATCTTGCCCATTTACTGAATGAAATCAAAACAGATGTTTTATTTATTAGCCCTTTTGTAATATCCAGTATGTATGAGAAAATGTCCTGTGCTAATAACCATAGATATTTCCGGGTTGTATGGTTTGCACTGTACATGTAATATTGTAAAATATTGAAGATAAGATACTTAACTGAAAAGAAATGACATTAAACGATAACTTTCCACCAAGACCCTTACTGGAGATCACACTGGGTGCACCTTTGTACATGACATTTTATTTCATGGAATACACACTACTACAATGCACAGAAGGCAAATTCATTTATGTACAAAAGGAATGAGAAATGGATTTAAAACACTGACAGACAAGGTCTGCTACATCATTACAACCCCCGTTCTATTCCAGTCCATGTGGTGAATGGTGTGTCATGCCATCAGAAGGGGGGCGCTATGTGTACGCACCATGCTGCTCTTTCTGGAGCGGAGCTTTGCCATCTTCAGGAGTTCCCTTCAGCAGAGGCAAACTCATTTCAGTCTGTAGCTTGACAATGGAATCTAGAGACTGAAGCAAGCAAAAAGTGGGTTAGGAATAATTATATTTCTGAAATGCTGCAGAGATTTGAAGATGAAAATACATTTTTGGTATAGACACTGCAATCAGACGCATAACTATATGGGGGTCATAAGGGGTGCAGCTGCTAAGGGGCCCAGAGGAGAGGGGGACCCGTGGCAGCAGCTCCTCCTGCACTGTAAGTAAACGGCCACAGGTTGACAGCTTAAAATAATACTCTGGACTCCACGTATGAGTGCGGTTTATAAATCCATTGTGAGCAGCTGTAACATAAATCACACAAACAAAACTTATACAACTATTTATTACCCAGTCCATAATCAGTGATTTGGCTTTTTGCTCTTCTTCTAGATCCTTCCCATTTACAGCGAGTTCAGTGCTAGCAACTGATGGCATACACGCTACACTGGAGGCAGTGGATCCCTCCCTGTTGTTGCTGGTAAGCGGAGTGAAATCTGGTAGAAGTTTACAACAACACAACAAAATGAAAGTAAAAAATTTAACTATCAACTGTATTAGAATGTAGAAATTTCTTTGTAAACTTGGCAGAATAAGCGAAGACAATGGAGCTTTTGATTTAAAGTGAACTAAAATGATATAATGCAGGCAGCATTTAAAAAAAATATATATATAAAAAAATTTCATAAAATATATGTAATATATACATAATACTAACATGATATTCAACTGTCGACATTTTGACCGTTTGACATAACAACCGTCAAGGCTTTCATGAACCTCTCTATATTACCGTGTAAAACGAATTTGGCAACCAGCATTTTGTATATTCTAGTTGGAAACATGTCTGGGATCAGTAGCTGATGGGGTGCTAGCACACAGAAGTTATTTTGGGGGCCTTAAGGAGAGTTTCAGGTGTCTTAGCTCTAAACACATGATATAATTCCCACCACAGGACCTCTAACTGTTAGAACCAGCATAGCACAAAGGCCTTGATAGTGGCTAGTGGCGTATCACATATTTACAAATGTGTGTAGCTGAGGTATCTGCATTATATTTTACAGCTAGGATGGTAATGTTAGTTACTGACTAATGGCAGTGCTAGGGCATTTTCTTATGATATACAGGTACATCACAAAACTCTACTTAAAAGCTACAAAAGGATATGTGTGTCCCTGTACACAAAAAAAAATAAAAAGATACAAAATACTTTACAAAATGAGCCAATGCATGTAGCTATGGAAAGCAAACTTTGAAAGTACTTAAACCTAAAGGTTCCACTTGCACTCACCATCTAATTACTATTTTTGAAACAACCATTACATTTATTCATTTACATTTGTAAGATGTCACATTACAAACCTTCTGTTCCCTGCTCCATGTGATCTGTTTTTGATGCAGCGGAGTCCACCTGATTTGTGTGATTTGTAACTTGAGAAAGAACCTGGAGGAATAATAAATAATATAATAAACAACTGTCAATGACAATAAGCAATTTGTCTAATGGACTAAAGCAGCGGTTCTAATCGTTTATTGGTGTGTGCCTTTTTCTCACTACAAAATCAGGTCAAGTACAACCGATCAATCCCATTCTATCCTCCTTAACCTCTCCTTAGTTTATTTCTTAACCAGCATCCTTCCCTCAACTCTCAACATGGTTCAACTTTTAGCACATCACCTCCTTCCACCAAAATAGTTCATATCATAGGTTGCTGTCCAGCATTTTGCTTTCAGTGGGTTTCCTGCTCCCATTAAAATATATCAGCAATGCCAATGTGGAGGTCCATTTTGTATTTGTAATAATATGTTTTAACATTAGCAGAGATAGTCTGTAACAATATTAGAAATATATTACATGTGATTATGAGAAATGTTCAGTGTCAGGAACGGACATACACGCAGGAACTTTGTTGGGTGCCTGAAATATAGTCTGGTGGCTAACACCAGCTGTAACAACTTAGGAGATAACAATGTCTTGTTCATGTCTGTAGAAATCTTGATAAGGTGATTTACCACTCTTGTTGTTTGTCTGTTACTTATTGTGAAAGCCCCCCACCCAGACATTTATCTCAAGGTTTGTCTTGCATAAGAGTCATAAATCTTGTAACTAGTGTGAAGTTGCTCAATTCTGTATGTATAAATGAGAGCTATTATTGAACAGTAAAACAGTACAGTCTGGCAAGCCAAGCAATTGTGTGGCTTCATTACTTACTCCCATCTGATGGCCTAAAACGTATTACTTTACAGGATATAGGATTTAGTGACTGCAGAATTGAAGGTTGAACCAGTAACCCAGGAGGGTTACCCCGACACCAACATATGTGAAAAATTTTTGCTCAGTGTAAATTAGGTTTTCAAAAAAATGTATTTAAATAAATAAGGTGATTTTTGCATATCTTAATTCCTGAACAAACCCAATGGGTCGATAGACCTCCCCATTTGGAAACAAAACAGCAGAAATTTTCCTGTCTTACTTCTGGCTCCTTAACAGAATTCTGCACATTTGGCCTTGTCAAGTTCAGTTCAATAGAAGAAACGTCTGTCTTCACCAGAGATGCCGAAATGTCCACTCTGGCAACACCTTCAAACCTCTGAGATCTGGTCAACGTGGAAGCTACGGTCTGAATTTCACAAACTCCTCCTTCTTTGTGCTCCATTGTTCCGTTCGGCATCTCTCCGTTCTCTGTAACTTTTCCATCCACCTAAATGAAGCAGGTAAACAAGGATTCCAAAAGAACAAGATGAAAACCATTATATTTAATCTGAACCAAATACAAAGTCATAGAAATTAAAGGAGAACTTGGACATGAGGAACATGGTAATCTGGTGCCCCATCTCTCTGCCTTATTTATGTGTTAGCTCCAGTCTTCCGAATTAGGTCTGGATGGATCAGAATTTGTTCTTATCAGTTACCAAAGAGGAGCTGGGAAAGTGGACAATTTACAGTATGCAGATTCCCTCTCTATGTATACCTATCCAGTAATTTCATCTAGCCCCTAACTCTACATTCATGTAAGTGGTTACAAACTGAACACACTGGTGTCTTTATAGTGGGGTCCATTTGTAGATCCCTCTGAATCTCTTGCTCAGAGATCCACTGGCAACAAAAGTCTAGATCCGCCCCTCTATGTTTACCCTTTCATTGACATTTGGTGCAATTAATGTTCAAAATATTTTGTATTGTCCAAATGTACACAAAATATTCTATGAAAATGAATATCCAACATCTTTCACACATGGTTAATTTGCAAACTAGTGGTGGATTTCCCAGTGGTAATAAATTCTGGAAGCTCACTGTTTTTGCATTGGGTGGGAAATTACATTTAACCTTATTGTTGTTCAGTCATATACTTTACCTTGAATCTCTTGAGGACCTGCTGGGTGCTTCTGGGCTGGGAGTAAGGCTTAGGTGTCAGCATAGGCACAGCCTTTGAGACCACACTTTTTGTAGGTGATGTGCAGCCTGCTGGTGCCTTAAATTCTGGTTCACCACTAGCAGATATGGTGGCCTCCACTGTCGCAGTGTATTTTGGAGATGGCAGAGACTGTTGTCTCAGGTACTTCAGAGGGTTGGGGTCTTCTGACGAGGAAAGCAAGCCTGGCTCAACCGAATGGCTTCTCTCCAGGATTTTTGGCATCACTAAACGTTCAAGGACAGCCTCACTTATGGTGAACCTTTCTATATATTTTTGTAGGATCTTCTCTGCCTCCTCTCTTGTCTTGGCATTTTTGTAGGCTTCATGTAATTCTTTTTCTCTACGCTCTCTGTTACAATAAACACATGAAGAAAAAGGGAAACAATTACCATTACTTATATAGCATTCTTTAAGAGCTTTTAAAAAAATTATTTGAATTTGTGGAGATTTCCTCTACAATAAATAGCATTTTAACAAAATTATAATTTCTGGAGGTTATGACAACTACATATTTAAAATGGTCTATCCACACTTCCACATATATTCTACTCTAGGATTTAAGAGTAAAAACATAGGGATCAGGCTTTTAAAAATCTGGAAATCCATCTAATAAAAGTACAGCAGAAACCTACTTTTCTTCTACTATTTCCTTGTATGTCTTTATGCTTTTTCTCCTTTCAGTTAGGTCCGCTTCGCCCCGAAGTACCTTCTCCATCTTCTTCCTTTCCTCTTCTTTCTTTATCAAATCTTGTGATGCACTTCTTCTACGAGTCTTCCACCGAGCAAGGTCCTTAAATAGCACAGAACGTTTTAGTAAAAAGACTTACAGAATGAAGGAAAGTCATATTAATAATTCTTTACAAAAATAGCATCTTAATGACCTATTATACATTCCAATACAAAAATCAAATCAGCCACAGTCTTCACATTCAGCATGATTTAATAGGAATGCAGAAATATCAGTGATTTTATAGGAATATAAATTATACCAGTTTAACAGCAATAGTCTGACTGGACGTTTGGGTAACATTTGTACGATGCGTTTAGTCACTTAAATTAATAACCTATGCTCCAATCAAAAATTATGAACGATAATTTCTGTGGTCCTAAAGTATTCTTTTATACATATTGGGCTGGATCCAGACCTTGTTAAGTGCATGAACTTAGTTACTCCTGGGCTAAACCATAGTGATTGCAGGGGAGTCATGTGTCATCTGTTGCAAACAGTATTAGAGTTGAGAGGTGATGGTTCCTATCCCAAGTCTAAATAACAGTGTGATAGTAAAGCTGGTCAGTATCTGTGTGCAGTAAGCAATTTAAAGATATATCCCTGCATGCAACGAATACAATTAACTTGGCTCCCCCTGAAATCAACATGGTTTAGCCCTTGAGTAACAAAGTTCATGCACTTAACAAGGTCTGGATCCAGCCCATTGTCACAATTTCAACTGGAGCTGCAATATCACAGGTGACATGATACAAAGCCTCTGTAGGTAGGCTTCAAGCATATAAGTTATTTTAACCTAAGCATTTTTAGTTGCAATCTAATTTGTGTCACTTCATTAACTAAAACCACTGAATAAAATAAACAGTCCAAATCAAGATTGGCATTAAATAAACCATGGAATGGTTAGAGCATGGATGGGAGCATTATATGCTCTTGCATTTTATGCGTATTTTGACTACCTACATCCTGCCACGTGTCATCCTCCTCTTTCAGTAGGTCATTGACAAATTGCAAATGTTCGTGGTGAGCTCTGCTATGTGGCAGCATGCTTCCCTCCTCTTCATACCTCATATCACACATGCTTACACTCCTGCACAATACACAAAGAGACAAAATACAGTTGATTTACAAGTTACAAGTATTCTTTAACTTGACCACAAGATGGCATTAGAGGTCAAATGCTACATGCAGGTATTTATTAGCAGCTCATGAAGGTGGCATTCTAGGTTAGCTCAGTAGGGGGGAGACATTTAAAAAAAACAAAAAAAAAACAAACAAACCAAAAACAATAAGTTTGCTTAAGAACTATAGAAGGAAATAAGCTATAAAACCATTAATATGACAAACATTCATTCACAAAATTTTACAACTAGGAAATTATTATTAAACCCCTTTTGAAAAGTAAAATGCAAATAGGTTTTGCTAAGCCCACTAGGTGCAGAGATTCAGCTATGCACTAACAGACCATTAAACATGCACCTGCACAAATATAATGGAGCTAATAATATACGATTTCTAATTACAGGAGATGATCATACATGTTTATGTTGGCAGGTATGCCAGACACACTTTATAGGAGAAAGTAATAAATATTAAATGGGGGAAAGACGTAAAAGGTATATATAATGAGCATACAGACAACAAGATTTGCAATTTACAAGAACATGGACATTGGATTATTGCATGTGACGTCACATAATGGCACTTTTCTTCACACTCCACTGAAGAGGGAGCATTTAAAGACAAAACCTGTCTATATAGGTCAAATTTTATTATTTCTTAAGCAAACAATTAATATTAGAAATACGAAGATCAAAACAGCAGCAGCCTTCACATTCACTAAGACAGCTTATTTACTAAGGTTACAGAAATATCAGTTGCGGTTGCTCCACATCACATATGATACAAGTTAGATAGAAAAAGTTTGATTGGATGCAGAAGATCCTGAAATTGTATTGATCTCCTATGCAAGCAATGGGAGTACATCAGGGAGATGACAGAAGTCTACGTAAAGTCAGGTCTCTGAGGGTCTTGTACGCCACAGATTTGGATAGGGTTCTACTGCACTACTCTCAAGAGAACAGAGAGAGCATGCATTGGAACAGGTCTCCTCAGAGCAGGGATCCTAACCAAATGTTCCTGTGGGCCTCTGGTGGAGTAGAGTCCCTCCTCAAGCTGCTGTATAACAGCAGTATTCAGGAAAAAGTTGGCTACGGGCAATTGACTGTAGCAGCGTTTGCTGGTATTTCTCCTATTAGGAAGCCTTTTAACAAAATATCCCTTCACCGACTCATTACCACAACTTTATTATATGTGTAGTGATGATTACATCTTTCATGTCCAATAACTTGTCATTGTGAATTAGAATTTGGTGTTGACTTTACGATCACCCAGGACTCCTCTGGATCTTGGTAATATCGGCACATATTAGTCAAGAATGTTTTGTTTTTATTTCTAATTTAAGAACTTCAGAAACCCTTTTAAAACATAAGTATTCTGTAATGAAAAAAAACAAAACATATGCTATGCAGCAAGTCACAAGCTAAATGCCTCTAGATACATTATTCAGATTTTTGTTAACTAAAAAGTTTCTGTCAGGAGCCTAATCTAGAATAGAGCATATGATAAAAGTATTAAACCCTCCCTCTCAGTCATGATTACAGATGGCTGGGCCTTACCACCCCCATCTGCTAACAACACTAATATGATGTTAGGTCTTGGGAACACAATCTGATGGATGACTAGCCTCTTTGAAAGGAAGACGTGGCTCAAAATACCACTCTGATAATCCCCTTTGATTTTCATCATGTAACAAAAGCAGATTGCTCTGCATAATAGTTTACATCTTCATCATCCCTTTTATATTAAATTGCACAGGATCTTGTATTTCCTGCACATCAAACAGGTCCCACACATGGCGGGATTTTGCAAAATAGCAAGATTCCTTAAAGCATTAGCAGAAATTTCAACTTGTATATTTAAATTGTCATTTCATTTCATGTCACTATCCAAATATTTAATGAAAGGAATTACAAAAATGAATGTGGCAGAGCCAATGCAGGGATTGTGCATCTGTGCTGTGTGTGCATACTACAATGTTTGTTTTTTCTAAAATCTAATAAAATAAAGGCAATAAAAGGCCAGCACAAGAGGAAAAAAAAAGACAACTCACATTCTCTCATGGTCTTCTTTAGTAAATCACCCTTTTAATAAGCTATTTTCCACGGACCACAGTTATAACCAGGGGATGACTGAGATCAGGATGCATCTGTGTCTTGGTCCAGATCAGTAAAATTAGCATAATGGACTTTTGGTTCAAGACTAGTATTTGCCAGTCAGCTTGTTACTATTTCTTGAATTGACATCACCCTGTATTATGAAGGCATTTATGTTACAGTTGCTGGCTGATTACTGGCAGCAATGATTTAACATTGGATTATATAAAGTTATTTTATGCATTGGTCACTATGTGGTGGATTTGCTACCTGGTTGTCTCAGTGACCTTTATGCATACTGAAGTCGCAGTAAATACTAGTTTTATAAATCCCATTTAATAGGAGCTGGTAAAACACAAACTTTCTATTGACTCAAGAGATGAACAATGAATGTCTGCTATATATGTGAGGTAGGTTACTGGGACTATTAATTATTATACAAGAACAGATCATTGTGTAATTCATGAGTAAGGGGGAATTATTGGGCCTTATGCATTAACATTACCACTCACAGATAGGGAAGTGTGCCACCAGAGGCCTGTAACGTTTAATTACCAATCTTCACCCCAAAAATGCCAGTTTTGTTTTCCAAGTTCATTCATACAGGTAACTAGGAATTTGGTTGCGGTTACTGCTACGTACTGTCAACTTGTGTCAATGACACAGCTGCCAGCTGAATTGCTACCAAAATGCTCAGCAAATAGAAAATTGCTATTGGGAACAGGCACCTATTGCAACCCATCCCCGATAGTGACAGTCTGCAGCCACTGCATAGGGCTGAGGTTAGGGTTAGGGCTCAAGAAGGGAGGTTTGGTGTTAGGGCTTAAGAGGAAGGCTAAGGAAGTTTAGGGTTAGGCTGTGGAAAACGGAGGATTCGTTTTAGGGGAGGGTTAGGGTTAGAATGAAGGGATTATCTTCGCAACTCCACAAGTCGCAGCACTGCTGCTCTCGAAAATGGAGACTGCTGGCAATTACTGGCAGTCGCCATTCAACTACCGGACAATGTTCTGTTGCAAAACAGACCATCATACCGGCAAAACCCACCCCACAAATTCACTTCAATGGCAACATTACTAAAAGGAATAATTATATTCCATTCCAATTCACACACTTTACAAACAAACATGAACTTTTAACTTAATAAAATATTTTTAAAGGTGTGCTAGAGTCGCCAAAAAATCATTAAATAAATTATATTTTATTGGCTTTTGTGTGACAGATTTGGCAGTTTCTGTCTTTATTGGTAGCACTCTGATTAGCTTATTTTCTGCTGTGTCCACTAAGCTCAGGTTTCTATATTTCTTCTGCCTTTTAAATACATTTGTATAATTAGATTAGTTTCGAAGGGTGTTTGACCCCCTTAAGCACCTAGTTGATCTCACTTTCAGAACCCGGTCAGTGTGCTCGTTTCTTGCCCCTATCTGTCCAAGAACTAGCACTCAACGGGTTTTAGGTTGTCTTCACATATTCAGAGAGGTTTACTTCATGGTCATGTATAGATTGTTTAGTGTGATGTATGGACAGTGCAGTAGACTCTTTGAAATGCTAATAATATTATGCTAATAATAATAATAATAAAAAAACGAATTATCTGATGCATATAAAACACAGGATAATTTGTGGTACCTATTATATTTTAAAATAAGAAAAACACCATATAATGAACTGAATACAAAAACAAATTTCTTATGCAGGACAAAAATGTAAATTTAATCTTTACTGCCCTCATGTGTTCAAAATGAAGATAAGAGTGAAGCATATTACACAGTTCTAAAAACCAGACTGCTGCACAAGGAGAATATATCGGTCAGCTTAACCTTAATAGTACAATAATCAATGAAATCAATATAAATGTGCACTGCATTGGAAACCAGAATTTGTATGAGTCATGCAATCAATATGCTGAATATTTAGAAGGAAAAACAACTCAAGTTTAGGTTACTTGCATAGGACATACGCAAAACAGAAATCTGGGAAACAAAAATATTAGTCTCATGCTAAAAGCTTCTTCTCTGTTACTGATTACTAAGCATTAATAGCTGTAAGTATGTAATAGGATATATACATTGGCTGCATAATGACTATTAATATAAAGTGGAGTGGGACATGCACTAAGCTGTTACAGGAACACCTCAAGCACAAAAGACAACTTACTCTGTGTCATCTGACAGAGCAGACCGTGTGCTGAATCTACAAGATCAAATATAAAATTAGATTTACTTACAAAAAGTATAAATAGAATCAGCCTCAAACTGGTGAATATCATAAGCTGCAGCACATGTCAAACTTTAACCGTATGAATGTAACATTGAATACAATGCAAAACAGATTATAATTACAGTGCACCTTCTCAAGTACAAACTAAATGGCAAACATTTTATAATTAGAATGAAAAATATTCTTTATTCATGTTTCAAGGATTTTGTTACCTTTAAGAAACTCACTGAAATGTTTCTAAAATTTCCTATATATATAT
>WWET01000666.1:175476-188008 GCA_011038615.1 Limnodynastes dumerilii | reverse complement strand
CCCCCGGCGACATAGGGACCGCCCCCGGCAACATAGGGACCGCCCCCGGCAACGTAGGGACCACCCCTGGCGACGCAGGAACCTCCCCCGGCAACGCAGGGACCACCCCCAGCAACACAGGGACCGCCTCTATGCTTTTTACTTTTCTCCCTGAAATGACTTTTCAAAAGTAGGCAACCATGTCTATAATATCGTCCATCGTTTAAAAACTTTTAGTGTGACCGGGGCTTAAATCTAGCCGTTTGAGTTCATATTTATATCATATTTATATCATATTAGATCATCATATCTGATGATCTAAAATGTCCCAGAATGCATTTCTCTTTCAAATAAACTTTGGTGGACAACACTCAACAGCAGCAGTTGCAAAATAACCCTGTTTCCCAGTTACCAGACTATAAAGAAACATGTAATATGGGCTCAGTGTCCTCTGCATGAACTAGATGTACTGTTCAAATTATTCTGATCCTACTTTCGTTCAAAGTATGACTTGTTTTGATGGATGAAGTGTTCCCCCTTCACCTGCACTCATTGTTAACAGCTTGCAGACTCTATCTGGTGTGGTTTGGCAACTGTTAGTGGTTTATGTGAACAGCTTCCACAAAAATAAATATATGAAATGCAGTCCAGCAGCATCCACTGCACTCTGACTGTCCTGCTAGAATCTCACGCAGAAACTCAATTCACTGTGTTCCTTTCCCACCAGACCATTTCATTCTTTAGTGCTTTGCCTGGCATATATCAACAGAGAATTACAGTCAATTGGATTAGTGCTTAATCTTTTAGCAAAAGCCATTCTGTTGACAAATTTGAACATTGGTTTGAAAGAGAAATAGTTAGATCCTGTATGGAAACTGACATCGGGAATGACAGCTCGGTCAGGAACCAGCCTGGCAGGGCGAAAACTGCATTTGACTGAAGCTGGCTCCATTTGATTCGCCACAGGGAATCCAGGGAGACGAGTTATAACACATCACTTCATATGATTTGCCGCTAAGGAATAATTGCTCAGCTTTTGGCAAGTTCTATTTGAACAGTGCTCTTGGCTCTGCAAGAATGGGTGTTTTCTAATGTCTTCCACATCATGCCCCAGAGGTGTAATTCTGTCAGGAACCTTCTGCCAGATCAAGATGATGTGTTTCTGAAAAGTTCTACAAGGGACGAGTCTGTTGCTGGGTTTTACAAATCCATCACAAGTTCTTACTCCTCCCAAATATATCCTACACTACATCCTATTACTATGAACTCCTAACAGTTATATTTCTAGACGTTAGTTCATCACAACAAGGCTTTCATAAATATAGATTACATCCATCTAAATATTGAAAAGCCCCAAAATGCCTGCTTTATACACACACAACTATTATCAATTTGAAGTGAATATCTGTGAAGCACACATAATGGACAGCACTTTCTGTATCACCTGCCCATTTGTTACACAATACCACAAAAGTGCTATGACAGTTTCAGTACTAGATCAGTGATGTATGTAGAGGGAATGGTAAATGAAAGATTTGGCAAGCACAGAAAAGGAGATAAATGCATTAAAAACATATTTCACAATTAATTTCCATACATAACAACAAGCCTATAAATTCAACAACAAGCAAGGTGCCAAACAAATGTAATTAAGCTAGTTACACACTTGCACGGTTTCTCCAGCTCCTGACAAATAGTTTGGGCCGGTTTACGCTAGGTACGGAAATCAGCTGAATATTGGCACTGCACATGCGCATTACCAATATCACAGATGCTGTCGGAAATTAACTATCACAATTGGGTTCAGGGCACCCACCAGGGGAACGAGATACACATGGTGGGTGGCATTAGGCATTTAAATAGTACAGTGAGGGCTGGGTTTAGCCCTTAAATACAATCCTTTACTTCTCTCCATGTGTGCGGAGTAATTAAGGGACACAGATTGACTGTCCGCAATTGGGAGAGCAGAGGGAAAGCCCTGCTCTCCTATATGTGATCATTTGAATAAAAAATTCCGTACCTTAACCTCTATTGTGGAGGATACGTACGGAATTTCAAATTAAATCTGGATACGGACATCTGATAGCAAGGTAATAGTGTAGCATGTACTCAGTGACAACCCTCGGGCAGATCTCCTGACCCTGCTGTGCCATCCTTAAAGAATTGGCATGTTGGTTGGATTGGCCGTGCAATTGGCGTTCTTTCTGGACAAATCAGTCCAGCATCCACACTAAATAACGATCAGTTCAATAACTGTATAGTGCAGTGGTTCCCAAACCAGTCCTCATGGCTCCCCAACAGTACATGTTTTCCAGATCTCCTTGCTGGAGCACAGGTGTGTTCATTATTGACTGTTTAAAAGATCAACAGGTGGTATAATTATCCTTGTTAATAACATTGTTCTGTAGGGAGATCTGGAAAACATGCACTGTTGGGGAGCCTTGAGGACTGGTTTGGGAACCACTGGTATAGTGTATACCTGGTTTTATGGCATGGAAGCCTGCACCAGAGGGATTCTATTGGCAGAGTTGTTTTATTGCATTCAGTTTATTATGCAAACAAGGCAAATTATTGAGGTGTGTGGTTTATACAATATAGTTCTCATTGGTTTTGTTTGCTTAAAGGGAATATTTCAGCTTATTATTTGTTCCAGTGTTCGAAGTGGGCCGGTATGCGGCGGTATGGCATACCGACACTTCTTGCACTGACTGTGAGACAGCTCTAAGTAAAAATAAAGCTGTATTTGAACTCAGAGCGGTCTCTCAGAGGTCCGCTGCTGCCTGTTGAAAGAGCTGGCTGTGCTGCAGCTGCAGCTCTGGGTAATAGACGCAAGCGTGACCTAAGGTCACATGAGCGTCTTTAGACTGCAGAGCGCATCGCGGAGGAGAGAGCCGGAAGACACAGGAAAAGGTAAGTTTATTAGTTGGTTTAAAAAGTAGTTTGGGAATGGGGCTTTGTAATGGGGATTGGGAAGCTGGACTGGAAAGGGCAATAGGGTTGAATGGACACACATACAGGGGCAATAATTCTGGTTGGACACAGAAGGAGGAGCAATAAGGCTGGGTGGAAACAACTAAGGTGGAGAAAAATAAGGCTGGCTGGACACAGGAGGGCAAAAAGGCTTGATGGACACTCAAAGTGAGGGGTAATAAGGTTGGATGGACAACAGAAGGAGGGGACAATAAGGCTGAATGGACACAAATAAAGAGGGGGCAATATGGCTGACTGGACACAGGAGTAGGGGCAATTAGGCTGGATGGACACACACAAAAAAGGGACTATAAGACTGACTGAATGAGGAGGCAATGAGACTGTTTGGACAAACAAGGTGAGGACAACAAGGTTGACTGTACACAAATAACAAAGGGGCAATAAGGATGGCTGGACACAGAAGGCAATAAGGCTGGCTGGGCACACAAAAGGAGGGGCAATAATGCTGGTTGGACAGAGGGGACAATAAGGCTGACTGGACACAAGTACAGAGGGGGGAATAAGGCTGGCTGGACACAGAAGGAGGGGCAATAAGGGTGACTGAACACTCATAAAGAGGGAGGCACTAAGGCTGGATGGACACAGAAGTTGGGGCAATAAGGCTGGGTGGACACTCATAAAGAGGGGGCTATAAGACAGGCTGGCCACAAACAAGGAAGGGACAATAAGGCTGGTTGGACACACAAAAGGAAGGTGCAATAAGATTGGCTGGGCACACAAAAGGAGTGGCAATAATTTGGTTGGACTCGTCCGCCCCTAGAAACGGCCCTGTGGGGTATCTATCATTGTTTTTCCCTAGCGGTAACCAGATCATTTATTTAAACATGAAGGGCCAGATTCAGACTCCCGCACGCTTTCTGTACGTTCGGTTGCCTGTAATTACGTGAGACAGAGGGGAGTGCACACCCCCTGTCACTCCCCTCTGTTGTGCAGGCTTTATGGCAGCTTATGCTGCCATAAGCCTGCATTAAATGTGTCGGACGGATCAGCGGTCCGTACAACTGCTGATCTGCTACAGTGTGGAAGCCCCCTCCCACACTGTACACTTTACATGCTTCCCCCCGCCCGCTTTAGTGGGCGGAAGGGAAGCACAGCCCATTTCCTCGCAAATGGGCTCGGACGGAACTAAGTTCCGTCCGATTGTTGCTACGCTAGGATTACTATAGTAACCCTAGCGTAACATCTGGAGGGCGCATGCACCTTGCGTGCGTAAGTCAGCTGACGTTACTAAATATGAATCCGGCCCAAAATGTTCATTGTAGAAATCATGACCCACATGACACATACACAATGTGATTTCTTATTGTTGACCTGTTTACTTTGCCAAACTCAAGACAAATCTGGTGCTGAAATTTCATACCCCCCACTTCTAAATTCCCATTTCGAGCACTGATTTGTTCAGTCAACAAAATGGCTAGCTGTGGGATTTACTTTCTTAATTCTGCAACAATTAATATAAGAGCAGCACTTAATAGAAATATTTGGGAGAATCATGCAAGGAGTTATTATAGTATATAGTTTGTATATGTTTCTCCAAGATGTTGCTGACCGCAAAACTGGACCTAATATGTGTATTATCTGCCTGTATTGGGGACCTTAAGATTGTATCTAATGCGCCAGTTATTCTCTGCAGCCTTGTGCTATACCATATTGCTACTAATTCAGAGATAATACAAATAAACAGCTATTGGTTCATGATGCTCAGAGTGCTGGTCATAAATGTTGATAATAACAACAATAATAATAATGATTATTATAATACTCACGTTTCTTAGTTTCCTGTTGCAATCTGAAAGCCTATGTGAAGAAAAATGCAATAACCATAAGTTCTGGTGCAAATCATGAAGAAAAAAAAAGAAAAAATCAACAAACAAAAAAAGGGGGGGGGGGATAAAACCGTATTAGTCCTGTGCCTAATAAGGTCTGGGAACCCAGGTCTATGTTTATTTAAGGTTACTACTTATTCTGGAGGTAGCCATTTTGTGGGCTGACCCAGTAATGGCTCCTCCCGCAAACTGGCTGCTTCTATTAAGTGTAGGGATATTATAATACTTACATCAATTAATAAAACAATAATAATAATTTTGCTAAAGACAAAATCAAATAATGCTGCAACTACTAGGTGGCAAGCATCTCAGTGCACACATACCCATTAATTCAAGGTCAGGAGTGGGGAATGCAGGCTGCCCACTTCCACTGCCTGAAAATGCCTGATTACAAGGTGGTGAGACACACAGTACTCTGGTAAAAAGCCTGTGCTCACAGAGACTAAAGTAGATTGATTTAGATTAACACTTATTAACCTATTCCCCTCCATTGTTACTGACCAAGCTAAATAACTGAACTTAATAGAGAGATGCATTATGTACATGCTTCTACACATATTGATGATTATGCACAATAGGTTACTGGCTGTTAAATAAATATTTCGTAGTAGGGCTAAGAAAGAAGATGGAAGCTTCCCATGACTTTTGATAATTTAGATAATTAAACATTTAGTATTTGCACACAGAATATGCAGGACAATACATTGCCCGGTGCTACCAATAGGCAGGTTTAGACAGCTGGATGGGGCTTGGGGGCATGGTGCACACACATCTAAACACTGGTGGCCACAACACACAATCCACCACCAACTAATCCCCTGCAGTGGCACGGACATCCAATTGGCTAAGCAATACAAGTAAGCTCCGCCACAGTTGCGCTTCTTTGTACTTCTTAATAAATCAGTAGTCAGGGACATGTCAGTGGAGCAGGTAAAAAAAAATGTGCGGCTCCTGCATAATACTGTACTATGTAGGGCGACGGCTCAGTTAACCTCCGTGCCCTTGAAGCAATACAAGTAAGCAACACTAAGGGCGGCTGGGAGGGAGTGGGGAAGCTTTGCCTAAGTGTCCATAGACCTGGTGTCGGCCATGAATCAATACTGGCCTTATCTTCGCCCTATGCAAGTTTCCAATTGATACATGAAGCGGATTGAGAAATGATTACAGCACCGTTAAGGAATCACACACCCACCTGATGGTTGTCCTGTTAGAGTTGTCTTGAAGATCCCCTGGATCAAAGAGCTGAGATTCTTTCAACCCAAGTTCTTTACAGCCACGTAAGAATAAGGTGACATTATCCTACAAACGATAAAATGATTACATTACATTCTCATCCTAATATTTCAGGTTACTGACTTCAGGGACATACATCATTTCTTAGAAGGGATGAAAACTAATGTTGCATATTTCTGCCACCAATGGCAGCTCTAAGCTGGACACATTCTTTATCTTTAAGAGAATGACTGTTCAGATTAATAACTGAAACTGGCAGAAAATAGACGTCTTACAAAGGTTTCTTTTTCGATTATTTTCTTAAGTGTAAGCAGCTTAAGGATTTATGCAACAGGTCCAAAAACAGCTGATGACAAGAGTACAGGACAAGGGTTTCTGTGACCGAGTCTTCCCAAAAGTCATTGATGTGACAAATCAGAGGACTTGGTTTTTTGTAAATTAAAAGGCACATTTATAATAGAAGTTCATAATATTTACTATGACCATTCAGTGACAGAGTGTAGGTAGAGCTCCATATTTGTGAGAGCACTGAACAGATGACATATTAGGTATCAGGGCATAGATCAATACACATAGGCCCAAGTCTTGAATGTAGGGGTGTAGCATTGGCGAAGCCAGTGCTCCGGATGAACAGGGAGCCCCTCCAAGTACCCCAAATATAAAATATATTAGTACATTAATATACAAACTTCTGATTTTGAGTGGTGAAATGTGCAAATGTTGTAACCACATTTTTGGAACAGTTATAAAACCCATGAAAGGAATCTGGCAACACATAGGCAGACACATGCTCTAAACCAATATTAATTGAACCATAGTCTGATCTTTCAATAAACACACAGGAATAGACAAAATCTTTACAGTCTACTATGTATAGAACAAAAATTAGACTATCCAATGTTTATTGGTATTATTAGTACTCTACATATTACACTAGACAGCTGTCCCACAACATAAAATATGTACAGGTTCAGTTTACATGACTACACTTCCATTATCCGCCTTCAGATTCCTTTATCCAAGGCCTTCTATTCCCTAAGCTTTCCCTCTTATCCCCCCTTTCAAAGAACATTCTATATGGAGAGATATCATCACATTCTTCCATCATGTAAAAGCTTAGCTATGGAGACCGGTAACATGCAGTGTGTGTGTTATAAGATGTCTAAATAGTGTTGCTTTGAATCATGATTTCACACTAATGTGTTATGCTGAGGACCATCTCACCAATAGACACACAGCCCATGGTCTCAAGGTGTAAAGGGAACTATATATGGCAATGTTAGAGTTGGTGAACATACTGCTGGATTAAGTTCTTAATAGAACACGACAGTTTGAAGTAATTTGCAACAAAATGTATACACATATTCACAAAATTTGAGCGGTATATGGAAAATGATGGCAATTAGGATACATTTTTCTTTCTTATCTGTTGGTTTTTGACACAGAGCTTCACTTGGACCATTTCTGTATCAACATAAACTAAACATATTTAATTAAATTGCAATAAACTGTTTAACTCTGAAATGTGGACATTTCAACCATTAGTTTTACATGGATGACTCAAAAAGACTGTAGGCAATATTTTTTGAGAAAGGGACATTAAAAGGCTAAAACATTAAGCATAGGATACATATTATGTTATTTATATAAAATAATACACTTTGTCAATATGGTATAATCACTATTGATTAAATGTCAATAGGAACAACTATGGGTACCAATAAAAGTAATTGGCCTACATTGCTAAATGGGCTAGGATCAGGTCAAGAGTGGTCATGGTTTAGGCTTAGAGGCTAGAGCTACGGACTGTTAGCCATCATTAGAAATTGTAGAGACAGAAAAAAATATTTTACATTAAAAAGTATAAATCAACAATAAATAGTGAGCAGAAGATAAAGAACAAAGAAAAATAAACAGGGCTTAATGGAAAAAAATAATTGTAAAAAAAAAATTCTTTTTCAACAACGTCACAGTTACACAATTCTGAATTAATCTATCCCAAAACCTGGGGCCGGCAAACATCTTCAACTTTCTACTCACAAAACTAAATGTTGACTCTTACCATTAATAAGATTTTATTTGTGGTAATTAACATTGGCTTAAAATGAAAGCTAATGTGGCTTAATTTGACAGACAGACAAAAGCAAGACTTAAAATGCAGTTAAAATAATCTGCATTCATGCTAATAGCTAAAATGTTACCCTTTGTATGCCTGCCAGTTGGCTGTGCTGCCTTAAAGTTTAACCAGCAGCTTCAAGGAGGTGCTGATAAAGTTATTCAAGTTTTTTCCCCCCTAGTTCTTTTGCATAACTGTAAGTCAGATACCAGAAACATATCTAGCTTAAGATGTATTAATGGCTTCCATATTGTTGTCACTATGTGTCCTGTATTCATTCTCCGATATAAACTTTATAATCTTTTAGAACACTTTGTTCTTGCCATCATCAAAGATGAATTTACTGAGGCTTTTGCTCATTCCATAATACAAACAAATCTATATTCTCTCTTTCCTTTATTAATGCTGCAAATAAATTTAAATAAAATCAAATAAACTAAAAGGAAAACTAAAAGATCCTAAATTAATCTTTTCTATTTCAGGTTAAATGCTGGCAATAAACATGTGAAATTAAATTAAAGAAGACTTCTGGCAATCAACATCTGCCTCCACATGAACAGATATATTACAATTTTAGTTATTGTATAAAGGAGTCTGGAGGGTTCCACCAATTATGTTTTGCTATCCCATTTTTGCACTGTCCCCTCTTGTGGCATAATGCTCACATTTCTAGAGATTCTATCTGATAAGAGCTGACACACATCTGAACAAGAGTACAGCTAAATCAGTGGATGTAAACAAGACCCTTGGATAAAACTTTTACATACCCCCATTAGCATGTCTTTCTTTCACAGTTTACCTAAAAATATAGTAAAGTATGGCCCCAGAGATTACAGATCCACACTGACCTTACAAGTGTTGGTTTAAATAATATAACACAGTTTGTCTCTTGCAAGCAGAACGACCCATGGCTTAGGCTGAGTGGCCAACACGAACAAATAGTTATCAGAGAAAGGCAGGTTTCTATCCTTCCCAAGAAACTCATCATGCTGAGGGTCTGATAGCAGTGGTTAACCAAAAATTAGGATGCTGGTTTGTCTCTCTCACTGATTGGTGGATAACTGACCTACTACACACACACACACACACACACACACACACACACACACACACACACACATATTACAGAAATAGCCTCCTATAGCAGTGGCACACCCAGGGGGGGTTTCTGGTTGCCCAGAAATCCCCCCAGATTGAAAAAAGAAAAAAAAATACTGAAAAATCAGCAAAAAATTTTGAAAAATAATGGGCGTGGCTTAGCGGCCATGTGATCTGGACTGACATGGATGAAGATGGTCCTGGCCTGTGCTGCATTAGGAAAGCAGGTGGGAATGGTTAAACAGTGCTTATGCACTGACACAGGCTCTGTACATTGCGTAATGTGCTCGTGCTCTACTAATGCATTGTATACTGCTATTACCATTAGATCTGTTCCTTCAATATAAAACTACTATTTTACTGTGTGAAAGAAGTAACTTATAAATCACCTATAAAAAATAATATCAGAACAGGACTTGTTACAGCCAATAACCAAAGCAATTCCTTAATGTAGAATTTTTATTATTTTCAAATCTACATTATAAACGTGTAAACAATTGTAAAAAATTGTTGAAAATTTTTTTTTTATATCCTTCAGTGGGGTATTTTATCATGTTTTGAACATATTTGATTTTTTTTGTATTTGTTAATAAAAATATATTAGGTCTATATTGGCTTTACACAAAGTGTGGTTTTGTGTGTATTGGTATATATATTGCATTTCTCTATATGTACCTTTTATATTGAATCTTATTGTTATTGATAGCTTCCTTCCAATTAGGCGCAGCTGTGTTTCTTTTTTGTACATAATAAACGTCCTGCTTTCACAGAGAACGTTACTGGATGTCTTACATGTCCTGGCAGTCAGATAGTACGATTATATTATCAGTATTGTCATTTTACATATGTTTTATTTTTTAACATTGCATTATATTAAGTAGCTCTTCACAATTTTACATACATCAACCTCTGCCACATTACAGTCTAATTCCCTAACAAACGCACACACAAACGCACACACACACACACACACGCTAGGGGTAATTTTTAAAGCTTGGGCAGGACGCGGCGGAGCTTATTTGCCGCGTTTTTGGGTTCCAAACCGTTTGCAGCTATGATAATATACCTCACATGTATTACACGCATTGGAAACCCCCCTTTCAAAATCCTGCGTTTGCCACTGTATAGACAACCCCCCACATATACAACAGAAAGGATGCCTTAAGACCAGTTGCAGTCCCAGCACCGATGGGTTGCCCTTAAGACTGCCCCCCTAAACCCAAACACATTATTGTGACTTCCCTGCATTGCACATAGTCAGCTTTTACCCAAGGAGCTAAAAAAAAACAGCCTCACACAGCCTGCATCAGAGACACCTACATAGGCATTAATGTGATCACCAAGGAGACAGCAGTATCCACAGTAGAGGAGAAGTACCAGATAGCAGGTTTCATAAAAAATAAGTAAAAAATACCTAATGGAGACATGGATTTGGAAAAATAGATGTAAAAAATCTGTAAACAAAATTATGAGTGGTTTAATGGCTAAGAGGAGAAGGTAGTACTTGACCTGACTTCACAGAGGGTAACTACTACTCACTAATAGTCTGAGAACCGCTGACCTAATGATTAACACAACAGCAGAACCATTACCAACCTGTGAGAACTTTGACTTACAGCTAAATCCCAAGTACAATCATGCCTTGCCTGTTATCCGCTGTGTAAATGCTGGGAGTTGTAGTTTCACAACCCCTGGCATGCCAAAGGCAAACCATCATTGCTTATGTGAGGTCTACAAAGCTATTTGTGTAAACTGCTCAGTAGTTGTTAACCGGTTAGTTTTGCATGTCTAACGGCTATACACAGCATTAACTGTGCTGGCAATGAATAAAATAAAAACAATGTATCTCAGCAGCTTTCAATAAACTAAGGGGCTGGGTGGTCTTGCTCGCAATTTGAATTTCATTACACAGTGCTCTGAGAACACATCAATCGAAAATGTTATCGCTGTTCCTCCAAACATCAGATTCCTAGCTCACACATCTGCACAACTGACTGTCACAGGAGGACAAAGGGCTTTCTCTCCATATGTTTCCCTGTTCTAATTCCAGCAGGCACATAAGATGTATTAAACTGGTCTCTATTTTTTTTTCTGCTGCTTATGGGGTGATCTTTTCAGGTAGTACACATTTCCAGAAATAGGTCTGCATTTTGGTTCTTCTCCAAGAACAAGATTCGGCCAGGCTGTTACTTGGAGTGTTAGGAATCTGCACCAAATGTTTTATTATTATTATTAATACTAATTTATATATGTAAAAAGTTATCAATTACAATCTGGTAAAATAAGCCTGGCCTCTTACTTTTATTCTTCAGGAATTACCATAAGAAATATCAATCTCTAATTAACTAAAAATTTGCAGACACAGATGAGAGATAGATACAAGATTGTTAGGGGAGATACTGTACTTTCTTCTTGTGTTTACTGACAGATGCATACTGGAACGATTCCTATAATATGAAAAATAGCTCCCAACTGGATAGCTCTGCTCCAGAGAAACAAATGTGGGAAACATAGAATTAAAAACATAACAAAACAAAATAAACTCCTAAATCTTAACATACCCTCCAATATGTTTTAACTATATAAATTGGAATTATCTGCAATAATGTACAGGGTGGGTTCACTAGCAGGAGCAGGGACTGTGCAAAGGTCTTCATTTTGTAAAAAAAAAAAAAATGAATTGGTAATAAATGTTGGGGTCAAGCTTCACCAATATCAGGATCCTTCCTATTTCTACTGAAAATAATAATTGTACAGTGGTAAGGTTAGATGACATTTAGCTTTATATGTATTACAAATAATTCCCAAAAAGCTATAAGGCACATAACATACCCATAGCACATGCAAAGCCAGTCTGTGTATCAATAATTTCAGAGCGATGTCTGTTAAATATTCCCATTACATAGGATAGAATAACAATATAGAATAGTTGTGCAGCTGCATTACTTTTTAATATTTTGGTGTTTTTATGAAAAAAAAAACCTAAACACTAAATTATCTTTTTATTTTTAAAATATTTAAAATGGGTTTATTTTTGTTACAGGACTACAAGGAATAAAGTTCAGAAAATAAGCAGATCATGTTCTTCTACAGACTGTGCACTAATGCCACCACCAACAGCTGTAGACAACCACAGTGTTCCCAAATCAGTGTATCAATCTCCAGTATCATCCAAAATCTAAATAAGCCAAGGATGAAAAAAAATATTGAAAAGTTTCACAGTTTCAAGCAAAACCTCAACATGATCTAAATATACTTTGATTTGGTCCCTAAAGTAACATATATATAT
>WWET01000666.1:151078-167973 GCA_011038615.1 Limnodynastes dumerilii | reverse complement strand
CACACACACACACAGCAGGGCAGAGGGTGTCAGCACACACACACACAGCAGGGCAGAGGGTGTCAGCACACACACACACAGCAGGGCAGAGGGTGTCAGCACACACACACACACACCACACACACACACACACACACACACACACACACACACACGGCAGCGCAGCAAAATGTTGTCCCTCTTTTGAATTTTCAAATGTTGGGAGGTATGACACATCTTTACCATAAGGACATGTGAGAATACCCCCAGACATCTCTTCACTCATGTTATCTGGTAGAGATGCCCCCCCCCACACACACACACACACACACACACACACACACACTACCAGGCAGCAAAATGTTGTCCCTCTTTTGAATTTTCAAATGTTGGGAGGTATGACACATCTTTACCATAAGGACATGTGAGAATACCCCCAGACATCTCTTCACTCATGTTATCTTACATGGTAGAGATGTGTTACTGGGGGTATGCTCATGTCCTGAGGGCAGAGATGTGTTACTGGGGGTATTCTCACATGTCCTGAGGGCAGATATGTGTTACTGGGGGTATTGTAGCATTTCATGAGAGAAATGGAAGAAAAAAACCCTTAGTAACACAGCCAAAAATAAGCTGCTGTGTGGCATTTAAGCCTGGCTAAATATATCTGTTTTTCTGTAATAAGCAATGTTTGGCCAATAAAGTTTGACAATATTTTTTCTTCTGCGAGACACATTTATAAGAAAAATACAGACCCTGGCAGAAGTTTTAAATATTCAATAATAAGACTGTTGTCCTACAATCAAACATGTGGGTGTATTGCAATGCACCCAACACATATCAAAAAGTACAAACATAATGTAGCATAATGTACAATACATTGTATAACTACTGTATAGTAATATTTACTAAATAAATAGGTCAAAAGGCTGCATCCCATCTACAATTTATTAACTGTATCGCAACGAATAGTTATTTTTATTTTATTCTATTCCGCTGCAGCCTACACTAGAGCTAACATACACAACATTGTTTTGGTTTTTATTATGGCAACCTTCTATTGCATGCATAAGTGAAGCTGGTAAACTAAACTGGACTAGTAGTTAGGAAGCCAACAGCTGTCTCTATCCACAAGCACTAGTGTAAAAACAAACTTTTACTGTTCTAGTTATGGTATTTAATTCCCAACTGTAAACCGATCGTTTTACAGAACACCCTATTATAATTTTATGTTTAAGGAGAAGACAAAAAAAACCATTTGAATGGTATTAGTGGGGAAGGTAGTTACCACAGCATTTCACATTTACAGGTTTTTAAGACCCTCCAACATGACCCATTCCACCATGTGCAAAATACTGTACCAGAGCTTCCAACATCCAGTTACTATGGTAACTAAGGATGTTGAAGAGAAATTTGTTTGTTTTTTAAACATCAGTTCATTTATTAAAACCAGTTGATTGACAGGTGGAAGCTTAGGAACAAAGTATTTTGTACCTGGTGTGTTCCTAATAAAACTTAAGAGTTACTTAGATACCAGGGCTTGAAGGAGACTAAACAACATAGTTCTTAATGAACTATAAGATTTAGTAAGAATATATGTAAAATACATGAATGTTACTAAGCTTCTGCTGGTATTTACTGCATGACAATGTTCAGCAGACATCCAGGAGCCCCTATCTCGATTGCGGTCACGCTGGATAGGTCAAAATGTGAAATGTCAATGGCATCTGTGCAATCATGTCTCACTACCACAGTTATCTATGGTCAATGGAGTCTAGATAGCACTTAATTCCAGTCATTAGATTTGATGTAAGACCAACACTGCACTTTAATACTGATTAATAGACGGGTCCAGAAATTATGACTTTGATTCAGTCTGATTACAGAATGGGTGTGAGGTTCACTGGTATGACGTGGTGATTGGTTACACATCATTTTCCAGCAATGGAGCTGTGACAGCGGGGATTTTTTTTTTACAGCTCCAATCAAGAAAGAGTGGAATTCAGATCCGATTGTCCCAACAGTGAGAAGTAAGATTTTCCTCTACCCCTAACCTTAACCTTCCCGGAGCCTAACCCTTTCTGTCCTGCAGCAAACTCTAACCCTCCTCTCTTTGGTGCCTAACCCTTCCTGTCCTGCAGCTTAACCCTAACCAAAACGGGTACCTTGTCGCCATTAAACATGGAACCGTTACGGAATGTATATGTCACAATAAAAAGACAGTTTAAGCTTTCGGCTGCATCATTGCCGAAAACGGCAATTGCATCCCTCATGGAAACCAGGAAGAGAGGAGAGGGAGAGGGAGAGAACAGACATCTAGATCCTGAGCAATAGTCTAAGGTGAAGTCAAACAGATAAATCTAAGAGGAAAACCAGCAGCATACAAGAGACTCATGGTTTGGGAAAACATTTTGAATTCAGTCGGATGTTGTCCAAAGCACACACATTAAAATGGCTTCAGTATAAAAATATAAATAAATGTCTCAGAGTGGCTCTGTTAAAGGCAAGATTTGAAGCCTGATGGAACTCCAAAAATGTTAAGAAGATGATTCTGTATCACAGCTGTACATACAGCTAGAGATGTAAAGGATTTAGAGGGGTTCTGACTTTGTTTTGTTTTTCATACAAATTATTTTAGTTCAATAAATGTAAAAGTTACTTATTGATTATTCTTTATTCTATGATATTAAAATACATTAAAAGCAAATATCAAATAGGATGAACATTTTACAGGCACTGTAGCAATATGATAAAGGAATACATATTTTAGCATAGTTCTGTGTAATCTGATTAGCGTCACCTAAATAAACTAAAATGATGAAAGATTACGCATAGACAGTAAATTGAACCTAAAAACAGACAAGGACCAGATTCACACTTAACATACCTAAACATACATGCCTAATGAGATCCGTAAGAAGAAGCGGCCTCCACTCCATAAGTAGGAAGATAAGAAAGTGGGAAGGGGGAGGCAGTTACATAGGGCAGTGTGGGCTGGGTTTTTAAAGTATGCACGTACATTAGCAACATCCGCACAAATATACGCACGGAGAGCTGATGGAAGCGGAAGTCATTAAAGATCTGTTAGAACGAAGGTAGTGTCATGGGAATGTGCAAGAACTTATTTCCTTCTTATCTGTGGATCAGGCCCAAACTAAGTATATTAGCCGAGATTTTTATTACTGTCCAAACCATTGATTTAGTATATTAAACTACTGGGTGCTGCCACAGTCTAGGATAACTTTATTCTATTCAACTCACATAAAACCTTAAAAACGGTAACCTCTTACAAACAAATGGTTTAGAACCAGTGGATTAAAGTAAAACTCGAAATGTGAACAAGCTCCTACACCACAGCGGGAAGGTTCCTATAGATATCCATTTCCTATGCTGTCCATCCAGAGGTCATTGCAGGGCTGGAAACGGTGTGCTCTCCGGAAAGAAGAGTCACATATGAGAGAAGCCATTGTTTACAGTGAGCATGATCAACTGAAACCACTAAAACAAGTACTTTTATACAAGTCCTTGTAATGGATTTTACTGTGTATACCAGTAGGAGTCCACTCTATACAGTAACAAAATAGGGAAAGCCAGAGCCTAGTCTGTGAAGCAGAAGGCCACCCCCCCCCCCACACTTAAGTCCGAGCAGGCCACTAGAAGCTGCAATGCCAAGTCTATACTATAGACACCACAAAGGGGGTCCACGTATACAACAATCACTAAGTAAGCAGTTTGTCTTCCAGTCACTATCTACCTTATAAGGTTCTACAATATAACCACCTTAAAAGTAAAAAGAACCCCTTTCTGTAATTATTCTGCATGCATGCTAGGGGTCATTTATAGAAACGCTTACAGTTGGTCATATGGTCTATTACTATTACACATATGTGTAAGCATGTCCTCTACCTCTCACCCATATTCAGTCACCAAGCAATACATAGGTCAAGGCTGTGCATTTATTCCTAGCAAGCCTCTCCTTTGTACGTAAGCCAATAGTGCTAAAGACTTGATCTGATTTGTTTTAAGAACATGTCATGACAGATGGCATAACTTTCTGACATTACAAAACATGGTTTGCATCAAATACATGCTATTAAAAACAAAAAACCCCTAGAGAGTAGTAGTAGATTAGACCAAGCTTATTCTTGGAATATACTTGGTGACTTAACATAATATTGATAAACAAAATGTTCCTCAGAACACTATACTTTTTGATTGATCCGATTTTAGGACAAGTTTTACAAAACAAAAATCACACAAAAACAGATTTGGTGCAAGTAATGCAATCATTACAGTCAAGGCAGAGAACATTAATTCATAGTGACAAGAACGTTTGAGACATTTTATCAGTCCTGGGAAGTTATTTCAAATGCCAAAGTATTTGGTGAACGTGAGCAGAGACTGAATTATAAGTAATTGAATTTGACTTTTGTCCAGGCTCTGGGTGGAATGCTGGTATAGAATGAGAAGACGTGGGTTTATCTGACATGGATATCTTCTAATGATCATTTCCTGAGCTACTTGATACAAGGAAGGGCTGAGAAAGATGATCTGTGTTTCATTATGCACTGCTGTGTATGTATAGTGCATTTAGGGAATACCACTGGTGTTGCTATAGAGACTTTGCATATCAAGCTCATTATCCCAGGTGTTCCAGATGTTAAATTTCAGGAGCTCTCAATCAACATCCTCCAGCTGCAAAAATGAAAGCAGATCCAATCTTGAGCTTAACCACCACTGCATGAATTCAGAAAAGTCAGAATACACTTGTCTCAAAGAGATCTCATTTCCATAGTAAATCAGGGCTCTCCTCTTAGATACTATGAGCAGCTCAGGGAGTCAATCATTTCATACAACTGAATGCAAAGCATCCTGGGTGGCCAGGTCAGCGGCGCAAGGCTACTTTGCACAGGATTGCATTACACAGGACATTGTTGAATTTTTGCATCATCAATAGAGCTTTTCTTTTTAGCAGCTGCACCACAAGAATCTCTTCCTCCTCATTAATAAGACTTCACCTCCCCCTCCTTTTCCTCTTAAGAAAAATAAAACCAATACAATCACATTTTTTGGCAGCCTGCGATATCCGGCTGTTATGTACAAAGGCAGAGTTGGCATATTCCACTGTCAGGTTTGCACAAACAAGGAAGTCACCGGCCAGATGAGGAATTCCGCTGGCTGGGGTCTACCTTCATAAACACCATTACATCGTACATCACTCAGTCTGAATTCATAGTATCACATGAAGCAGTATTTTGTTTCATGTGTAGTAACAAGTTACGCTACAGAAAACATCTGCTACTGTTTGCCTTTGTCTTGTGGCATAGGGGTAAAATCTTTCAAACCTAATTTTTTACCACTAATTAGGGACTTTAAGTTGCAGAAAAGGATAAGTGGAGATGTTACCTATAGCAACCAATTAGGTTCTAGCTCTCATTTCCTATTAAATACTAAAAAATGTCAGCTAGAATCTGTTCGGTTGCTATGGGCAACATCTCCACTTTTCCTTTCCCGCAGCTTAGTAAATTTGGCTCTTGGTATTAATACCCTTCACAACTAAATTATATGGGAGTGCACTAGCCTCTTGCGTGCAGACATCAGCAACTTTGTGTGTGCAGAAAACGCACTTAAGTCTACAAAGAAGTATCCCACCCACATCATTTTAATTCAGAAAGTTAGATTTTAAAAGGGAGTAAAGTAATACCTCAATCCCCTCGTTAATACTATTATTTAGGACAACAGCTATGCAGATTGCCAGAAATCATCACTGCTAAGCTTTTACCATCGGCTATCCTGTTTACTATTCTAGGCATTTATCATTGCAAACACCAATACACCAATTGTGATCCCTAATCAGCCTCACATAATAAGTATTTGGAGAGACTCCATAATAGCATGGGAGGAAATGCTTTACTCATTGTCTTCAGCAGTACTGCCAGAACACCCTGTGACAAGTGCAAGATTTTTGTCTCGCTCTTTAACGCTGTTTATTGTGTTTCAAGGCAAAGTTCATGTCATTTCAGGACACACACGTACATAAACTATGTTTCTGCAAATTGCTACATCATTGCAGTTCAAATATCACATTAGAACAATTGTCCTCAATTTGGTTATAAACACTTTGTAGATGCGCTACTAATGCGCAAAGTTGCTCTCTTTGGGCTGGATCTTAAGTTAGGGCTGGACTTGGGCTGGACCTAAGTTAGTGCTTGAAATTAGTTACTCACACACAGATACTGACCAGCTTTACTATCACACTGTTATTTAGACTTGGGGTAGGAAACATCACCTCTCAACTCTAATACGGTTTGCAACAGATGAAATATGACTCCCCTGAAATCAACATGGTTTAGCCCAGGAGTAACTAATCTCGAGCACTTACTTAAGTCTGGATGTAGCCCTTTGTATAAAAAAAGATACTGGTACCTAATGTTATATAATAATACAACTGAGCCACTGGTATAACAGTTTACTGTGTGCCCCACTATAGCGCCCCCAGAACAAAAGTTGTCACAAGTGATCGCCTGACTGGCCTTCTACATCACAAAAATGTTAATTATACCTGATAATGTAATTTCCTCATGGCAGCATAGGACCCATGGGTTTTCCCTTGGGTGGCAGCCAGGACAGGAAGAAGGAAAAAAAAAAAAAAAAAAAAAAAAAAAAAAAAAAAAAAAAAAAAAAGACACTCCCCTTGTGTATAAATGCCCACCTTCTCCATCTGACCGTGTCATCTCATTATTCTTAGCTACATACACAAAAAAACATAAAGAACATTTAATTAGTGGGAGGTAATACCTATGCTGCCATGAGGAGTCGAGGAAATTACATTATCAGGTATAATTAACATTTTCCTCCTCTCCTGGCAGCATAGTACCCCTGGGTTATACCCTAGCTACTTTACATCACAGGGAGGGATATACAAACCTTCAACAATGTTCTCCCCTCTTTTTTTTTTTTTTTTTTTTTAACTTTACTGCAGATAGAATTTTTCGCCCCACTTCAGCATCTTCGGACGTCAAAACATCGATCTTATAATGTTTAGTAAGCGTGTGTACTGACGACCATCCAGCGGCCTTACATATGTCCTGAATTGATGCTGACTGTTTTTGGGCCCAGGAGGTAGCCATGTGGAATGTGCTCTCAAGTTTAACGGTGGCTCTAACTCTTTGGCCACCTATGCTTGTTGTATGGCATTTTTAATCCATCTGGCTAAAGTCGACCTAGTCGGACCCTTCCCCTTTCCCTCTGGGATAACAAGCAACTGTTTCGTCTTTCTAAAGTGCTTGGTTCTTTCCAAGTAGATTTTCAATACTCTAACCAAATCTAGAGTACGAAACCATAGTTCTTCTTCTGTAGAAGGATCTTGCCAAAAACGCAGGTAGCACGATTTCTTGGTTAGTACGAAATTTTGTAACTACCTTCGGAAGGAAGTTAGGATGGGTCCTGAGCACTACCTTGTCTTGGTGAAAATTAATATATGGCTTTTCTGGCCAGAGAGCCTGTAGCTCTGACACCCTCCTTGCAGAGGTGATTGCTATGAGAAAGGTAGTTTTCCAGTCTAAGAATTTTATTTGATTATTTTTTAAGGGTTCAAGCGGTGGTTGCGTGAGTGCTCCAAGAACGAGATTTACCGTAAATCCCAAACTTGTACCGGACGTTTAATTTCTGGTTTTATTATTGCGTGATAAAGACCTTAGTGTCGAAACGTGTCGGTGGCTGTATAAACAGGCAGTGGTTGACGTTCCTCGGTAGAGGGCATATGTTCGGTGGCAATTATACCGGGTTAAGATCTCAGTGCATCCCAAGTTGCTTATCTCCGGTACGGGGCTCCCCCCTGGGAGTATCTACTTTTCTACTTTTTTTTATTTTTTTTTATGCATTGATAGATTTTTTATGTAGTGATATATTTATTTATTTGATCTGCCCTATATGTGTTAATTAATTTGTTGATTTTATGTTGTGTAATAAATTTAACTCATTGGATTTTACACGTGAGTTTTTCTCCTTTACATATCCCTGAATGAGAGGAAAGCTGAGAATACTTGCAGGAGACAAAGAGTGTCGTTTCTCTGGTCAGATTGGAGTCTGACCGCTGTTAGATCGGAACATATTCCCTTCCATCCCAGCCTATGTGTAATAGAATAAAGTTCATGTAACAGAATCTGCAGAGACTCCACGTTTTAATCCACCTCTCTCAAATTAGGACTTTCGTAATTCTTAATCGTATCCCGACAGGACTTCCGAATCGTGAGACTTTTTTTCTGTTTTTGGGAGATGTGTTCCATTTGGGTATTTTATCCATTAGACCCAGAACCGTGAGACTCCTTATTTATAAGGAGAGGACTTGTGTTTTCTGGGGGTTATTTGCTTAATAGACTCTAAAACACGAGACTCTTTATTTATGATTAGAGGACGTTTATTTATTAAGAAGTTATTTATTGATTAGATTTGCTTTTTATATTTTTTCACATTTTTTTTTATTTCATTCACTTATTTGATTATCACTGAACTTGCGCCACTTTAAATTGCCATTTTTTTTTCTTCTAATTTTTGTTACATATTATACGTGTGGAACGTATTAGGTGATTTAATAGGCAGCAGTTATTTTAGTGCACCTGCGCCTGTTTGTATTTTTTGTTTACATACTTAATTCTTGCGGTGGCCTGGAAGAATTGTTTAAATGTACCTGTTGCCTGCTATGTCTTGGTCCAAAATAGCACTTAATGCTGAAACATGAACTTGTTTTAATGTACTTGATGCTAACCCCTTTTCCAGGCCTGAGTGCAGAAATTCAAGGATTTGATTAATAGAATCAGAAAAAGAGTCATAACTGTTCCGACTGCACCAATGACCATAAATATCCCATATTCTATGGTAGATTTTGTCCGTGACTGGTTTTCTAGCTCTAAGTAAAGTATTAACTCTAGAAGGCAGTCCCCTTCTCTGTAAACTGGTGACCTCAGCAAGCCTGTTGCTAGTTTCAGCTTTTCCAGACAAGGATGAAATACCTTCCCTTACTTCAGGAGATCCCGGGTTGGTTTTAGCCCTTCCATTGCCATTCTGTACACCTGTGCCATCCAAGGTCTTCTTGGTCAGTGTGGTAGAACTACAATAAATAGCCCTTATGATGTCCAGATCTTGTTGAGCACCTTCCGGATGATGGGAAAAGGTGAGAAAATATATCCCAGTCTGCAATCCCAAGGAAGGGACAAAGCATCTACTCCGCTGGTATTTGGTTCCCTGAACCTGGACAAAAAAGTTTCTACCTTTTTGTTACTGTTTGTCGCCATTATAATTTACTTCTGGCACTCCCCATTTCCTTGTGATCCGATTAAAGACTTTCTGATTTAGCTGCCACTCTCCTGGAACAATGGGGTGTCTACTGAGAGTGTCCGCTGTTACATTTATTGATCCCGCTATGCTATATACACTGCTGTGATGTCTAAAAGCTTTTCTTCTGCCCAAGAAAACAGAACTTTTGTGACTTCCATAAGTCTCTGACTTCTGGTTCTCCCATGACTGTTTATGTATGACACTACCGCCTTGTTGTCAGAATTAATGATGACTGTTTTGCCTGTTATGTGGTCTTGTAGCCAAGTACAGGCCTTTATCACCACCATTAATTCCTTCACGTTGGAATGCATCTTGGCTGCTTGCAGATACCAAGGACCTTGAGCTATACAACCTTCGCACACTGCCCCCCATCCTTGAGAGCTGGCATCCGTTGTTATGATAATGGGGCTCTGTGTCCTGAAACCTTTTCCCCTTGTGAAGTTGTATTCTCTTGTCCACCATATCAGATCTTTTCTTACCTCTGGTGGTAGCAATATTAACTGATCGCTGCTGAAGGGGTCCTTGTTCCACTGTCTGAGGAAATATAGCTTAAGTTCTCTCATATGATACCTGGCCCAAGGTACCGCTTCTATTGATGCTGACATGTACCCCAACATCTTCATGCAATCTTAAGAAGACCTTTTCCTGTACCGTATCCAACACCAGGCCTAGGAACTTTAAAGACTGAACTGGCACCAGATGAATCCTTTCCCAATTGATGATCCATCCATGACCTTGTAATATCTAACACTCTGCTTGTGTGGTCTCTTGACTGTGACACGGAGTCTGCTGCTACCAGAAGATCGTCCAGGTACGGCCAGATTCTGATCCCTTCTGTTCTCAGAATAGCTATTAACGGTATTAAGACTTTTGTAAAGGTTCTCGGCGAGGTTGCTAAACCAAAGGGAAGGGCTTGGAATTGAAAATGATGATGAAAGACTTGAAATCTCAGAAACCTGTGATGTTGTCGAAGAATGGGGATGTGCAGATAAGCATTCTTCAGGTCTATGGATGTCAGGTACATGTTTCTGTATAAACCTGGTATTATCGTCCTTACTGATTCCATCTTGAACTTTCTGATGTGGAGATATCTGTTCAGTTTTCGCAGATCCAGGATGCTCCTGAAGCCTCCCGCATTCTTTTGTACTATAAATATATTCTCACATAACATTCCCTTCCCTGGTGACCTATAGGAACATAAGATATTACCTTTTGCTTTAATAGGCTTGTTAAACTTTCCATCAACGCTTCTGCTTCTATCGGATCTTGCGGGGAGGGCGACCTTGGTGCGATCTGAATTCCAGCCGGTAACCGTTGGTGATAATGTCCAACACCCACCGATCCGACACCGACAACGTCCACTAGTTTTGGTATGTCTGCAACCTTCCTCCCACCCCAGTAGTGGGGTTGCATCCAGTATCATGCTGTCATTGTGTTGGGGGACGAAATTCCCTGGTGTCCCTCCCTCGAAAGGGACAAAAATTCTGTCGGTAGACGCTTGATTGGAAACTTTGCATATATGAGCGACTAGGCCTGTATACCTTGGCCTCTCTTGCTTTGATATGTGAAGGTACCCTGAAACCTCTCGATGAAAACTGTCTTTTTGACACCTTTTCCTGAGGTAACCAATTTGATTTCCACAAACACAGGATTGATATTGTCGCTCTCTTCAGAAGTCACAGACTCTACATCAGAAATTGGTGTATCTTCAGGTCAACAGGCCTCTTCCTCAGGTTCTGACCCCTCTGAGGCTTCTGAGACTGAAGGTCTAGCTCTCTTGAATGACATTTTCATCAAATCATCCTTAGTCACGAAGGTGTCTGACATTGCGGACTTTATTAAATAAATAAACTCTGTCATCTGGGACGTCGGTTGTTGCTGTTGCGTTTCCGTATAAATATGGCAAATAGAAGAGGCAGAAACTTCTGGCAGCATGTTATCACTGAATGCACATTTTAAAACTTTCATTTTCTTATGTTTTTCCTAAGAATAAACTTTACTGGCCTCGGACCTATAATACATGCAATATAACATATAAATAATCTATCTAAACTAAACTACCTACCCCCATGCTCCCTTGGCTTACCCGGACCTCCTGGTCTGACCACGTTTCTCCTCAGAATGAGACATCTTTCCTCCTGGAAACAATGCTTGTCTCAGTAGAACGGATTTCAGAGATGAATGGATCAGCTGACATTTAAATATCTTGCGTGGCAGGAACTTAATCGCCCAGTGTAAAACGGGCTACAACAAAATGACCGCCACCATAATCGTGGACATTTCTAGCGCCCAGAAGTGGAAAAACCTCTCTTCCGGGCTACCGCTGTCATATTTGCGCTCACCGCTTCCTTAGAGGAAGCCGCAGGGGTCCCTGCCACCTCGATGAAGCCGGTCATGACCTTCTCCCCACCGCATCGAAGCACGGACCGGGGAGCTGCAGATTCGGTCTGCCCCACGGAATTGGCCGCAGGTAAGCCATAACTCTAGAGAAAATAATAAATACTCCTCCTGCCTAGCTCGCACATTACAGAAATAAAAAAAATACACGGTCAGATGGAGAAGGTGGGCATTTATATACGAGGGGAGTGTCTTCTCTCTCTTCCTGTCCTGGCTGTCGCCCAAGGGAAAACCCAGGGGTTTTCCGTTTATATATCCACCTTTATAGTGTGTGTATGTATAATCACACATTTATTTTTACCTCACCACTACGCAGCTGTATTGCTCTGGAGCTGCTATGACAATACTAGTATAGTCACCTCGGAATCACTTTCTGCTCGGAGTGGAAAATGCCCTCCTTTCTATGCCTTTATAGCATGTGCGCGCAACAGACATCCACCTATAATCTTAAGATAGGGTTTTGCTGTGGTAACACCTCTCACACACACGGGAGTTTGGATGCAACAAGTATCTGGCGTCAGATTTACACTGCCGCCATGCATGGAGCTTCGAGCGTAGCAGAATATAATGTCTGGATCCAGTCCTATAATATATATTTTCTCCATTTCCAAAAATAGACAATTACACTAGACTAACAAGACACAGGTCCGGATTCACAGTTACGTAGTTTTCGTCTTACGTACGTTGTTTTAAGAATTGAGCTGCTATGCATGCGTAGTAGCTTATTTACGCTATCTACGTACCATTTCTGTACGTAGATTGCGTAAGCACGATCTTTAGACGTGAGACGAAAACTATGTAACTGAATCCAGACCATAATGCTTAGACCAGGATTAATGTTCTTGTATAATCTGTGCCAGGGATTTACCAACACAAACATACATACATTCACACATGACCTATACACACACATGCATACATATAGATACTGTGTTGAAAATCTTCTTAAATATTGTCACCTGCTGAGCAACAGGATCCTTTAGATGTCTTTTTTATTCAGACACCTGGTTTAAAAGCTTTTCTTAGCTTCGTGCAACATATACAATATCATATATTTAAAAAACATCTATTCTTCTGTGTTCCCACACTCACACACATCAGAGGGAACCACATTGTTCTCCACAAGTCACCAGATTTGACATTGTGTGACACAGTGGGAAACAAACATATTCCTGTTTACCATAATCTTTGTATGGAATGTGTATGAAAAACATACTTAGCCAATGAGGGGGCATTCAAAACATTATATTGTTATATTAAAGGAAACTTTGTGTCACATACAATTTAATATGACATTATGTAGTTTTGAAATATATAATATATCATCTTTTTTTTCCTCAAAAGACACCTCACCTCATGACAATTAGTTGATATTGTTTCAGGGGTTTAGATGTACAATCAGAAATGTATTACTCTGAATGTATCACAAATCATTCATAATTTGACCTGATGTTAACTTTATCTACAAAATTGTTACAGAGTTGTCCAAGCATTTGCATGAAGACGGCCAAAATCTTATATCAACAAGCTGCAGGCCAGATGCTATTACAAAAAATAAAATAAATTGTGTCACACAGCAGTTATTATAGACACGGTCAGGAAGCCAGCAAATATGAACAAAATAAAGCTGTATAAGGCTGGATAATTCTGGTATATGGTAATGCAAGTTACTGTAAGTAACATAACATACATAAAAACACTAGAAAACATAAAAACCTCTTACGATATAGCTTATTCTTAAATCAATGTGGTCAAATTCATTGAAGAGGCACAGATTTATAGCTTCATTTCTAAACCTTACACAGATATCTATAGAGCAATAACAATTCTTTCATTAGTCAATACTATGTTTACTATAACATTGCGTCCTCTCATTTGGTACAGAAATACTAATCATTTGCTGTTGGAAGCTTCAACATGTATTCTTAGACAAACACTGGACTGGATCCAGATTTACGCTGGCCACGGATCAGATATCATATATCTGCTGGAATCAGCCTACCCTGTGAGTGCAAGGGCGACCCCAGGACTCTAGCTAAAGACTTCCAATCCATCCTCGCTTAAAATAAGAAAAGACTGGAAGTCTGGAAAGCAAAATGGGCGTTTTAAATGTCCACTTTTAATATCAAATCTCTCTTCCATGCCTCACCACCTGTAACCAGATGTGAATGGCGCAATCAATCAGGTGCAATAATCCTAGGGACCGCAAAAATGACCAGTTTATTTAAGCCTGGATCTGGTCCACTATCAATACAAAATTTATGATGGTACTCTACATCATTTTACACCAAAAACCAAGCTGTAAAAGACGAGTGATGTTAGATCTGTTATATATACTGATGGATCTCTTGTTTGTGAAATCCCTGTTAACGATAAGCATTGCCCAGTTCCAGAGATTGAAACCAAGAGGGGAACAAGTGGAACTTTACACCTGGGTAAAACCATGTTGAATTGTAGGCGAGAAAACATTTGGAGTCTAAGTACCAGTTTAAGTAAAGCTGGTCAATATCTGTAAGCAATAAGCAAAAGCTAAATTATTCTTTATGCAAGGGCAATAAAATTTGATTCCGCCTGAAATTTAACATGGTTTTGCCCAGGTGTAACTTTCCATCTCTTTTCCTCTTTCACTACCCTGGCTCCCTTGTTACCAAGGACTGTACAAACTATAATTAATTATCTCACCTCAGTTCATTAGATCAAAAATGGGAAAACAAAATCTAAAGATTACACCTACCCCAGGGGAATAGGGGTGTTAAATGAACTATACACAGCACACACTTAGATAATGAGACTACAGCCCGTTGCTAAAGGTAAATAAAATTACATTTAATTCGACATTTTAAAATACATAGTAACACATAAGGTTGAAAGGAGAAATATTTAGCTTCGTACACAAAATTCAACAGTAAAGTGTTAGTAACAAGTATGTCATCTCCCAATCAATATTGTCATAACTATAATGAATCTACGAGGTCATCAAAACACCCTATCTGTACGCGGCACTGACCCTCACAATGTTCTAGCCACCTCGCGGTAGCTCTTCTCTCTTCCGGGTCGTATCTGGCCCTCCCTGCCTTAGTAATGGTGCGGGACCCTGTTTTAACAAAAAATTTATTTTGTATGCTTTCAAAATGAATGCTGCTTGACGTGGCCATGTTTATATGGTCAGTGTTTTGATGTATTATCAGGAACCCTTCAAGGTATTTTTTTTTTTTTTAAGCAATTAATAAACGGAAAAAAACCCACATATTTCCTGTTAGGAAAAAAAACTATTATAATTAATATACCAAACTTTAAATAGGCTATGAAGCATCTTAACAAATCACCATTGAGTAAGAGTACCTAGCTCAACTGTGCTTCTCAATAACATAAAACAAAGTAAATATTTACTGTAAAGCATAATATAATCTTGTGTAAGAAAGTATATGGCAGAATGTTCACTTTTGTTCTTGCTTACATCAATGGTAAACTTCATTTTTATGCAATAAGCTTTAATACTTTGTTACTGAAGATAGAGCTAAAATTATTGTGTAAAAAATATTTGTAGACACATTAGTGGAATCTATTGTCCATGTGACATGGAATGGAGAATTGTACACTTGACTGTTAGAATTAGGATTGTGCTGCTCACGTTAAAAGCTAATTAACAGCAACTGTGTAATACAGTAATAACCAGGAGCTGAGAGGTCAAATAATATTGACAGCTCTGTACAGCCAGGCTGAACACAACAAGCTATGTCAACCGGTCTTTGCAACTAATGCTATTTACAGTACACGAGTTCCACTGAAAAATGCTATATTATAGGGGCATGAATATAAAGCTTCTTTAAAGGAACAAGTTACATTTGCTGCCTGTTAGAGGCTGACTTGTACATGGAGTGTCAAGTGCTGTTTTAGCAGCTTGCTTACAGTTCAGGGAGAGCTGAGGCTAGTTATGCCCCTGACCACCACCTGCATTATATAGATGGAAGTGTCTTTGTAAAAAAAAATAATTTATTCAAGTGAAGTCAAGCAATTTGAAGTGAGCAGTTGAGAAATATTCTGTTATAACTAAAATAATTACTAAAATAATTCAGCAAATCATTTTACTTTATCCTATCTCTACGTATCATCTGCTTGGTTGTAAAGTCAGTCACTATACACAATATCAATACACATGTTTGAGGTCTGTACATCTGTATACAATCAAAATAAGGTTTACACGAGACTGCACTTACCAACCCTGCAATGGGTGTAGGCAATCTATTGATCTTCTTTATAAGTCCTGGTTTGATTGCATTCAACAACCTGCAAAGAAAGAAAAATACATATTAATAAATTACAGAGAGAATGATTTTAACATGGTAACCAGCAATAAAACAGAACAAAAACCCATGATTACAAACCAGTGACGTTATACTGCAAAAAAAAAATAAAAAAAATACAATTGCATCGTTACAAGGAATCCTAATGATTTCAGACCAAGCGATGTGGGCTGGAGACGGCTCAGTCTCCTTATACTGTACATTAATTTGTCCAATATGATGAATCCTGTATGTTAGTTTGTCAAATATGGTGGATCGGAGAGATTATTGCTCCATCTATGACAGGCTTTATTGTGTCCACTCCATTTATTACAGTATCCTGATGTAGAGTGAAACTTAAGACGTCCATATAGGACGTCTTAAGTTTAAAACACCTTCTTCGTTTGTGATTCACTTTCCACAAATGAAACATAGATAATACATAAATGATATATCAGGACATTTACATAGTGCTTCATGGCTCACAAGGTTATGAATCCCTGCATTTAATGGTTCAGTCAAGTGTAGACAAAACATTACCATCTGCACCCACTCCCCTGTTTATGCACACTATGCTTCTGGGCACGTCTGGGAGTCTTGACACTGGGAGAACCTCTTTGAACTTCGTGGAAAGCCAAAGCTGGCCTACATATAGTACACAACACAGCAAGGTACAGACTGCACAGCAGTTACTTTATACAGTATATTATGCACTATATAAAGAGTTTTGCTGTTAAGGTGTGGTGGGAATTTTTCTTTTGGACGGGAATTCAATAGAAGCCAAGATTCCTCCCTAATTGTTGAGAACTAGAGAAAGCTGCGGATTCTGGCAGGGAAACAGGCATAACCCCAGCGATGCCTTCAGCATCCAACCTGCATCTAACCCTGCTGAATCTGCGC
>WWET01000666.1:131542-151065 GCA_011038615.1 Limnodynastes dumerilii | reverse complement strand
ACCTGCGCTCTTCTCCTCCTCTTATTAATATGACAATTAGGAAACCCTGATAACTTGCTTTGTGTAAAACTAAAATAACACAGGCTGACAGAACAAGGGGAAGAAGTTTTACACTACTGAATATTTTTGCTAATCATAATTAAGGCTGTGGTGACCGAACCAAATAAAGGACTGTGACTCCGATATGCTGAAAATCATTCCAGCAACTGAGGAAGGAAGGAAACGGCAACTGTGACACATTATAAAAAGGCTCTCTGGACACGTATCAATTTTCTCTTTTTTCTTTTTAGGACAGTCTGCCAAGTGACCCTCATTTAAAAAGACATCTTACAGGATGGAAAACAACAAGTGAATTATCCCATAATCTCAGTGCAAGTTTGTGCTATGTCTCAGGGAACGGAATATTAATCTGCAGATAATTTAACTATTGTAATGATGATACAGAAAGCATTGCAAACTAACTGCAGAAACATAGGTCCGGATTCTGCAATTGAAAAATCCTGGGGATTCCCTGGGATTAACCTGTAAATTAAGGTGCAGAACAGAAACTTATATCAGTGTTGTTACCAGATCTATTAAGTACACTGGTATTTTTTATAGGATAATCATTCTCATTTCATTTTCATAGTAAGGAGACTCATCGGTCAATATACATGGCTGTAACTTCAGTCCTTACAGTGATTAATAAAAAATAAAAAAAATCTAAATTCTGACTGAAATATATCAGGGACAGATTATTCTTCTTATTAGTCTTTTATGGGTATACTGTTGCTAGTTAAGAATACATTCAGTTCTAACTAAAGCTTATCTGTCCAAATATGACATCAAGCTTTCCAAATTTGATATTAACAGAAAGCTCTATGTAGGGGCAGCAGAAAGCTATTTATTGGCAGACGGACAGGTTCTGTCCAGGGCACAAGAATTTAGTGTTTAAAAAAATAAATAAAATGTTTAAAAAAAGTTCCTGGTCTCTAATGTAATAAAGAAAAAGACTAATTTAGTCATGATTAGAACTGCACATTCGGGAATGTTTCCACTATTTGTTAGTGGTAGTTAAACATACTTAATAAACACACGAAAATGAAAAATAAAATAGCATAAATATTGTGTAACATTTATATACAGAACTCTATCTAAATACTTAATTATACATATGCATTATTTTTGTATCCTGATGCTATTAGACTTTAACTCCCATTATGATACTTAGCTTTGGCTCCCCCCGCCCCTCCAGTCATTTATATAGTTTATACGAGAGAGAGAGAGAGAGAGAGACAGAGACAGAGAGAAGAAAAGTATTTAAAAAAAAAAACAAAAAAAAAAAAAAACAGTCTACAAATTAACATTTAAAGGACTGCAAATAACAGTCTACTGTTGCAAGCTGCATACCCGTGGAATAACCAATGCCACCAACATTGTCACTTTAGCATACCTATCCCCCGAAATCATTGTGGGGTTTAGGCATGTGGAGGACAGAGCATGGCCTGCTGTATGGATCTCCCTGCACAGACCCGCTACTGAACATATGGCGCACGTATGCACGCTTCTAATGGCACAAACATTATGATCTTGTGGCTGTCAGAATATGTCCCCATATCTTTGGTGGCCACAACAGATAAAACACTCAAATCAAAGACAAGTTACTGATATAAAAAAATAAAAAAAAACTTTTCAATTGGTGGATTTCAGCAAAGATCCGAGACTTCTACTGCCAGAGGCAGTTCTGAATACAGCCTGAAATGTGGAGTTTCCATCTAGAAAAAACAATATTTGCAATGAGTTTCTACAGAGCACTATATAATACATAGCTAGACTGTCAGGTTACTGTAAGCAAATCCTCCAACAACCCTATACAAACATTTAAATACACACCACAGTGGCCATTTGCTAAATAGCTAGCAAAAATCTTACATTTCCTCAGAAACTATGGCGAGGCAGCAAGACAATATAGGGAAGTCCTTTCATTATCATTTTATGCAGTTAAACAAATTTTAGGAATGTGCCTTTTTCTTAGTTATCTCCATCAAAATCAATGTAAACAAATAAAATATACTCTACTCATCATAATCACAGTGCACAAGAGTTACAACACTTCTGGTAGTTATACCTGCTTAAGACATATTGCTATTGGGTATTATACAGCCACCAAGGGAATTACATCCGGCTGGGCTGTAATTTCCCGCACAACCTTCATACGGCGGCGTAAGGGCCGGTAGCCATAACTATAGGAAGCCCTGCTACGATCAGCAATGCGGCCATAAGGCCCGATCGTAGAGCTGAGCTGATCGTAATAGTTAGAATAGGAATCTGGACACGTAAGCATCTAGATTTCCACCCGCCAACTGGGAGTACACGGGGCGTGCACTTCCCACTATGATGACGGCGTACAGACCTCGGGCGGCCGTAAGGTGCCCGTAGCTCTGGATCAGGCCCTATGTGCTCAGTGTATTGTAGAACTATAATATTATGCCTGTTGCAGCATTGTACTTTTAGGTTAGTGCCCATGTGTCCCTTGCATTGAACTACATACACATGAACATAAATGCATTACATTGCATGTATTATTGTTACGTAGAACATAGTAGAAGTGCACAAAGTATATATTCTGTTATATGGCAGGCAACAATACACACACCTTAACTCATCTTATCAATCATGGTAAAAACACTCACATGGAATATCACGTCTAGTGGTAAGAAGGGTGAAGGAACAGTTTGGTTCAGTTTCAAATACATATTTTCACATGGATTCTCAAGATACAAAGAGTTAAGACCAAGGGGAAAAAAATTAAGGGGGGGTTGTTGAAAGACAAGATCTTGAAAAATTAATCAGTGATACTACTCATTATATTCAAACATTTTACCTTAATAATACGAAAGGAAAAACCATATTTAGAATAAACTGAAGACAAATATGGAAAAGAAACACATACAGAAACTATAATAAAGAATAAAAACACACCTGCACTATATAAAAGACAAAACCTTGACGGAAGAAAAAAAGTACACACCGGAATGAACACTTTACATTCTATAACGTCTGTCTGATATTGACAAAAACTGTTCATTCTCCTCTCCTAACCATTAAATCCTTTGTACAGGTGAGCAGTAGTGCGTGGCAGAGGAACAAGTTTTTAAGGAGATCCTATTTTTTTTAAAAACAAAAAAACAAACCACAAGTTCACTCAAGTGTTATTTTTATATTTTTGTCAGTAGCTAGAAGAAAAACCACCTGAGAAAATCCAACCACTGAGTCCACGAGCCAAATAATCATTACGTACATGCCTTGGGGGGTTTAGGTGGTTGTTACAATGGAAATGGCAATAGAGAGCTGATAATTCAAACAAAACAAAGTTCTTTTTTTAGACCTATTTACAGGGTGTGTCAGGCATCTCATTACAGCTCATAACTAGGCTGTAGGTCCTTTTGCTTTGTGTAAAATATTCAGATTTGGAAGTGTGTGTGGGTGGGGTGACCATGTAATTAGAGTTAGGGCACAATAAGGGAGTGTCCACCTAATTATTTGACTGTGGCACTCCAGCTGCATAGAACAGCTCTGGTGTGCAGGAACAGCTATACACTGGGGATAGCAGCGCTAAACAAGCCAAAGAGTTTCATGGTAGATTCTCCTCTGCAACTTTCCTCATTGTAGTCATTTTGGGCCTGATCCAGAGTAACGATGTTGTGCAGAGCGTACTAACGCTCAGCGTAACAGAGTTACAACTCTGTCGACACTCCCCTTGCCAGATTGTAATTACACTGGTTTACGCCGGCTGAAGGCTACCCAAAGTTCAGCCGGCGTAACCCAGTGTAACTAAGCTGGGACGCCGCCCTCCCAGCCTAATTACCCTCCCTCCCCCGTCTTCCTGCACTAATCTCAGCGTGGTAAACGCCCCCTACAGCGTTATTACACTGAAGCTACGGGACCCGGTGCATCTGTCCAGCGCATGCGCAGATCTGCTTTTAAGCCGATCTTACTCTGCTGGCTGGCGTTTTAACGTAGGTCTGGATTAGGCCCCTTGTGAGCAGTTGTAAGAATTGCTTTAACAAGAAGGTAGATTATGACTACTGTATAATGTGGGTGTGGTTTTTTGTTTGTTTGTTGTTTTTTTTTTGCACTTTATGCAAAATAATCTCAATATTGAGTGATTTCCGCTAAAAACAAATGGTTATGGTTTATGAAATGGTTGTGTGTATAAAACTTACATACGTTTACATCCAGAATCGTAGAACCTCTATTTTGAGGCAAATATTTCCACTTTACAACCAATCACATAAAAGGAGCTTTTATATCTGGATATTAGCAGCTGTTATCATAGCCCCCAGCAGAACCCACAGATGATTTTTCTGTCTATAGCTGGCCATCTGTTTCTGCAGTAGCATTAATATACAACAGGGGCAGACTTTTACAATCCTCTCTCCAATCTCATCCTTTTTTCTGAAACAGTTTGCTGGGTGATTGCGGTGTAAACATTTATTTTTACAAATACAACTTCAACCCATGGATCAAACTTCTCAATATCATTGTCCCTGATCACTGAATATAGTTGTCCCTTATCTCTATTTGCTCTGTAAACTGGTTAGTTTCTCCCTATGTGGATTAATTCCTGTGTGCTGGTTGTTACTTTTCTCCTTATGTGTTTCTGATGGATTTGTTCTTTTATTTCTTTTAAGTTAACAGTTGTAAATAAAGTACAATAAACATTGCTCATTTATGGGGGTTGTACTTAATTATTGCAGGTTGTGACTTAATTATAATGTGGAATATAAGAATAGGTAAAGATACGTCACATGGGTGGGATTAGACACTTTCCCTCTATCTGAAACACCCCTTGGTGGCAAAGACACGCCATCACTGGGGTTGAAGTGTATCTTTTTTTTTGCCCTGAAATGTTGGAGGGTATGCCATTATTATTACCTAAGTGGCCAATATCTAGCGCACATTATAAATTGCAGCTAAATCATCCAGGACAGTTGTAGTTCAACAGCTTCTAAACACAATGGTTTTGATGTCAGAGTGTTTACGTCCTACAAATGTTATGTATATTACTCTCCAGTGTTACTTCTGTGCATATTATCATGGATTACCATCCTTGTTTGTTGTGATACTGTTGTCCTCATATGAAAGGATGTATAGTGCCAACACTCCAAGTGAGCAGGGCTCCGTGTGACAGAACTATTTACAGAAAATTCTAGAATACTTGTTTGGACATACCATAGATGATGTTTGGATAAATCAAAGCTCAGACATGTTGTATTTAACTAAATCTCTACAAACATGGGTTTTTTTTTCCTGGGTTTGTTTTTAAGAGGTAGTGAGCTGAATCCTCCAAACAAGCTGCCTTAAGTGACAAATGAACTGTAAAATTCACAAATATTTCCTAAGCGCTCGAACCCTTTCATACACAGTACAAATGGCCTTCAGCACCACAATAGTCTTTCATATTTCTTATGTGATAAGTTATGCTTTAGAAATAAATGTATAAAAGAAATGTTTTGTTTGTCATTTTCTTCACACTTGTAAGGGATTATAAACCCGCTGCCCACAGCTGGAAGCTGGTCACATAAGCAGACACCACTCTAGATAACAAGAGCAATACAAGTCAGAAGCAGAGTCAGGCTGTTTCACAGAGAAAAAAATCTAAACAGAAACATTTAGGTGTCAGGGGTAAAAAGGATCTTTATTTTTTACGACCAGGTGGGTTTCATTCCGGGCAGGCGGGTGAGGGATAACACCAGACACGCCATAAACCTGATCCATATTGTTAAAAATGCAGGCATGCGTCTTGTCCCTTGATGCTAAGAAATCGTTCAACAGCATCTCCGTACCTGGACGGGGTCCGACCCCTTTACACTTGCCCTTCTGCACAGATAATGATTAATGGCACCCCCTCAGCCCCGGTCTACATTGCCAACGGCAGCCATCAAGGCTGCCCTCTCAACCCCCCTTAGTCTTCACCCTTGTTATTGAGCCCCTAGCGGCAGCTATAAGAGAATCTTTGGATATATTGGGTGTTAGAGTTTGGCATCGGGAATATAAATTGTCACTATTTGCTGATGACGTCCTCCTTACCTTAACAAACCCACATACAACCCTGCCTAACTTATTTTCCATCCTACAGCAATATGGACGGAGTTGGGAAACAAAATCAATCTGTCAAAATCAGAAACACTCCTTCTAAACACCTCTTCCCCAGAACACCAATATCTTACCTCTACATTTCAATTTAAATGGCAGCGTTCCAGGATGCGGTATTTAGGTGTATACTTAATGGACACCTATCACTCTCTCTATGAGGCCAATCACCCAGCCCTTCTAGATAAAATATAGGCAGAACTTTAATCCTGAAAGTGCCTTTTCATTTCATGGCAGGGTAGGATCATTGCGGTGAAGATGTCTATACTCCCCAAAATATTTCTTGCAAACCCTTCCAGTTAAAGTATCCATTCACTCCATGGAAGCCGAGGCACTATTATTATGTTTATCTGGAATTACCGCCCCCCCCCCAAAACTTGCTTGCACTGCTTAAGAAACCATAACTCAGGAGGGAGGGGGAGTTGAGGTTTACTGGATCCTAGACTATATTACCAACCTAGCCTCTTATGCTCCTCTCGGTAGACTACCCTGGGTAGATATTGAAACCTCCTTTCCAGGATTGTCATCCCTGCCCTCTCTTTGGGGTCTCCCACATGGGCAGCGTCCCTCAACTATACCTATACTCTCCACAACAGCATTTTCAGCCACACTATGGGATGCCTGCAGACGACAGGTGGCCTTGCCACCTCTATCCTCTCCCTTATTGCCTCTGTGGGACAACCTTCCTTTCCCTCCAGGTCAAATCCAATTCACTTTTTTCAAATTTACCACTACTTACTAAGTCTCCCTTTACCGTCTCGCCTCTCAACCCCTTCTACCTTTGAGAATCTCTGCCTGTCGGTTCCACTCTGCCAATATGATCTCCACCCGCTATTCTATTCTGCTGGAGGCCCATATTGACCCTCATAACAAATATGAGGATGATTGGGAGAAAGACCTGGGCCCCTGCCCCGACAATGATAAGTCCTGGGGGCACATTAGAGTAAATTTCGCAAAATCTTCTATTCGTACAAAAATCAAGGAAAACGCGTATAAAATTTACTGCCTTGGTACATTACCCCTGAGCGGCTATCAACCATCTTCCCATTGACATCCTCCCTGTACTAGAACCACGGGGACGTTCCTCCATGGTGGACTTTCCCTAATTTAATTCCATTCTGGGATACGATTCATACTCTCCTAGCTACCTTGCTCCTCTTATGCTACCCTATCCCTGACTTGGACCCCCCATCCCGCAAATTAGCTTCCCATATTTTGGCTGTGGCCAAATGCCTTGTAGCTAAGGCTTGGAAGCAGGTGGCACCTGTGAAGATACAGGTCCTTCGGATCACTCAGATACGGAGTATAAGGAAATCCAGACAGGTTTATTACAATGCATTAGAACAAGGGCATGAAACTAAGCCCAGCACAGCCAGTAACAAGTCCCACAGTGAAGAAATGAGTCAAGTAAATCCAGGGGCAAGAGTTCCACAATGTGCACGGGGCAGAGAATAACCTCTTAGCTCAGTATAGTCCAATGCAGCAGCAGGGCTAGCTGGAGATTAGCCTCCAACACCAATGCCCCAAAGTCCCCACTTTTTAGTCCTGGTTTCCAGCAGTGTGGTGAGCATTGCTTCTGGACTGTAAGGGGATTCGGGGCGATGAATCCGGCTCTTGCTGGCGAGAGAGCCCATCTGTTCCCATGATTTTTACCCTTTTTGTGGGAAATAGAGAAATTATACAGTTGTAAAGCCAAACTCCACCTCAGTAACCGTCCATTGTCACCCGCTGTGCGCTGCAGCCAACTGAGGGGATTATGATCAGTGACAACTGAGAACTCTCGTCCATACAAATATGGCTGCAGCTTCTTCAGTGCCCACACTATAGCCAGGCACTCCTTTTCAATGGTGGCATATGCCATCTCCCGATCAATCAGTTTCCGTGAGAGATAGACCACAGGATGCTCACAGCCGTCCTCCCCCACTTGGCTCAGCACAGCTCCCAATCCACAATTTGATGCGTCAGTTTGCACAATGAACCGCCGTCGGAAGTCAGGGGCCGCTAGCACCGGGGATCGGGAAAGACTGTCCTTGAGCTGAGCAAAGGCCTGCTCACATTCTGAGGTCCAGTCAATCTGCCGGGCATACCTTTTGGTCGTTAAGTCAGTCAGGGGCTTGGCAATGGTACTGTACTGGGGCACAAACCTATGGTAGTAGCGTGTTGTCCCTAGGAATGCACGGACCTGCTTTTGGTTAGTGGGTGTAGGCCACTTCAGGATCGTTCAACAGCATCTCCGTACCTGGACGGGGTCCGACCCCATTACACTTGCCCTTCTGCAGAGATAATGATTAATGGCACCCCCTCAGCCCCGGTCTACATTGCCAACGGCAGCCATCAAGGCTGCCCCCTCAACCCCCCTTAGTCTTCACCCTTGTTATTAAGCCCCTAGCGACAGCTATAAGAGAATCTTTGGATATATTGGGTGTTAGAGTTGGGCATCGGGAATATAAATTGTCACTATTTGCTGATGACGTCCTCCTTACCTTAACAAACCCACATACAACCCTGCCTAACTTATTTTCCATCCTACAGCAATATGGACGGAGTTGGGAAACAAAATCAATCTGTCAAAATCAGAAACACTCCTTCTAAACACCTCTTCCCCAGAACACCAATATCTTACCTCTACATTTCAATTTAAATGGCAGCGTTCCAGGATGCGGTATTTAGGTGTATACTTAATGGACACCTATCACTCTCTCTATGAGGCCAATCACCCAGCCCTTCTAGATAAAATATAGGCAGAACTTTAATCCTGAAAGTGCCTTTTCATTTCATGGCAGGGGAGGATCATTGCGGTGAAGATGTCTATACTCCCCAAAATATTTCTTCCAAACCCTTCCAGTGAAAGTACTCATGCAGTGCTTGGAAGCCGAGGCACTCTTATTAGGTTTATATGGAATTACCCCCCCCCCAAACTTACTTGCACTGCTTAAGAAACCTACAACTCAGGAGGGAGGGGGGGTGGGGTTTACTGGATCCTAAACTATATTACCAACCTAGCCTCTTATGCTTCTCTCTGTAGACTACCCTGGGTAGATATTGAAACTTCCTTTCCAGGATTGTCGTCCCTGCCCTCTCTTTGGGGTCTCCCACGTGGGCAGCGTCCCTCAACTATACCTATGCTCTCCGCAACAGCATTTTCAGCCACACTATGGGATGCCTGCAGACCACAGGGGGCCTTGCCACCTCTATTCTCTCCCTTATTGCCTCTGTGGGACAACCCTCCTTTCCCTCCAGGTCAAATCTAAAGCCTTGTTGCGTCCGTGACGTCGCCTTGGAGTTCGATGAATCCACAATACCAAAGAGAGCAATGACTGGCTTACATTCTCCAACCTTCAACAGAAATTTCCTACCCTTAATCCAAATCCAATTCACTTTTTCAAATTCACCACTACTTACTAAGTCTCCCTTTACCGGCTCGCCTCTCAACCCCTTCTACCTTTGAGAATCTCTGCCTGTCGGTTCCACTCTGCCAGGGTATGATCTCCACCCCCTATTCTATTCTGCTGGAGGCCCATATTGACCCTCATAACAAACACGAGGATGATTGGGAGAAAGACCTGGGCCCCTGCCCCGAGAATGATAAGTCCTGGGGGCACATTAGAGTAAAAATCGCAAAATCTTCTATTCGTACTAAAATCAAGGAAAACGCATATAAAATGTACTGCCTTGGTACATTACCCCTGAGCGACTATCAGGGGTAATGTACATCCTCCCTGTACTAGAACCACGGGGACGTTCCTCCATGTGTGGTGGACTTTCCCTAATTTAATTCCATTCTGGGATACGATTCATACTCTCCTAGCTACCTTGCTCCGCTTATGCTACCCTATCCCCGACTTGGATCCCCCAATCCCGCAAATTAGCTTCTTATATTTTGGCTGTGGCCAAATGCCTTGTAGCTAAGGCTTGGAAGCAGGGGGCACCTGTGAAGATACAGGTCCTTCAGATCACTCAGACACGGAGTATAAGGAAATCCAGACAGGTTTATTACAATGCATCAAGCCCAGCACAGCCAGTAACAAGTCCCACAGTGAAGAAATGAGTCCAAGTAAATCCAGGGGCAAGAGTTCCACAATGAGCCCGGGGCAGAGAATAACCTCTTAGGTCAGTATAATCCAATGCAGCAGCAGGGCTAGCTGGAGATTAGCCTCCAACACCAATGCCCCCAAAGCCCCCACAGTTTCCAGCAGTGTGGTGAGCATTGCTTCTGGACTTTAAGGGGATTCGGGGCGATGAATCTGGCTCTTGCTGGCGAGAGAGTCCATCTGTTCCAGTGATTTTTACCCTTTTTGTGGAAAATAGAGAAATTATACAGTTGTAAAGCCAAATTCCACCTCAGTAACTGTCCATTGTCACCCACTGTGCGCTGCAGCCAATTTAGAGGATTATGATCAGTGACCACTGATAACTCCCGCCCATACAAATATGGCTGCAGCTTCTTCAGTGCCCACACTATAGCCAGGCACTCCTTTTCAATGGTGGCATATGCCATCTCCCGATCAATCAGTTTCCGTGAGAGATAGACCACAGGATGCTCACAGCCGTCCTCCCCCACTTGGCTCAGCACAGCTCCTAATCCACAATTTGATGCGTCAGTTTGCACAATGAACCGCCGTCGGAAGTCAGGGGCCGCTAGCTAGATGAGCAAAGGCCTGCTCACATTCTGAGGTCCAGTCAATCTGCTGGGCATACCTTTTGGTCGTTAAGTCAGTCAGGGGCTTACCCCTATCCCTGCGCTCTCTGATATCATACATTTGGTTTGTTGTAGGCATGGAGAGAATGATTGCTTACCATAGAGGTACTGAGGAGGCCTTATATAAAGACCAATCAACAAACCCCCCTGCTTCTGTGTCTTGGACCTGCAGCTCAGTTTTCATCAATAACCCAGCCCTTACTGTGTGATACTTTGACACTGTTATTTAGACTTGGGCCAGGAAACATCACCTCTCAACTCTAATTCTGTTTGAAACAGATGAAATATGACTCCCCTGCAAGCAACATGGTTTAGCCCAGGATTAACTCTCCCCTTTTAATTTCAAGCTCCTTCTTAAGTCTGGATCCAGCCTCATATGTCCTGCGTACAAACGCGTTGACCAGGTTTCTGGGCATGCGCAGATAGTGAATGACAGCTTGATTTATGCATGCAGCTTTCATAAACCAGCTGTCGTTTAGAGGTCTGGGTCCAGTCCAAGGTTATTAATAGATAGCGAGATGACTCAGGATACAAAACAATTGTAAAAATATTTTATATATGATGAGCTGAAAAAAAAAAGTTAAACATCCAGGGAGAGATGGAAGAAATAAATATTGCATATAAATCCAGAGATCGTGATAAAATATCCCTTATTAGTGAAAGTTAGCCATGTGTACCTCAAATATTATTTTTTCTTGATATTAAATAATTGTAACCTTTTAGTGGTTCACTCTAGTGGCCAAGCTGGCAGGTGTTTTATCTTCCTTTCCAGTGTATAACCATTTGTAAATGTTATTAAGATGAAAGTCAAACAAAAACATGAAAGGGTGGCATTTATCCCCATTCCTCCACTGTGTAGGTGTTCTGTATTAACAGGATGGAGAGAGCACCCAGATACTACATCATTAACTGCTGTTCCATTGCATACAACCACATAGCTGAGTGATGAGATTTCGCTTACATGTGACGGTAACACGAATGTGCCATAAGTGAAATCATTCATGCGTATACCTCATTAAGCAGCTATTCATTTTTTCATTTCCTTACTGGAACATGGCAGCATGGCTTCAGCTCCAGTGTTTGCCTAGTTTCCCCATCCAACCTCTCTGCTGCTATCAAGTTCTATACAACTTAATTTACAACGTAATTTTTTTTTCTTCTTTTTGGCCAGACAGGGGTTGGTGCAGTGTGAAAGGTGGACTCTTTGCAGGTTTAATTTCCCAGGGTATTCCTTAACGCTCAGAAATTCACAAACTTTCCAAGCTGGTTCATTGCCCATCAACATTAGTGTTGTAAAGAGCAGTAAAGTCTGTAACTACAAATAATAAAAGGTAACCAAGAGATATTTTAAACGTATTATTTTCCTCAGTTTTAAGTATTCCTTATTATATTGGTTTTTATGCATGATACGTAATGCTAAAAGCCTCTTTATGATGTGTTACAATGCATCTTTTCCTTACACTTCACTTATGTAGTGTGATCTAAGCAAGCAAATTGTGCAGTGCAATTAAGACCAAGCAATCAATTTGAGCAGACTGTTTAATAGAATGCCATTATTATATTTTTCAATCGTCACAATGAATCCTGAACCGCGCTACTTACAAATTCATGATGTTTTCTGTTCCCGGTATCATTCTTTATGTAAGCTCCTGGTGCCACATACTGTACCACACCATTCCTGCAAATAGGTTCTTGAAGGTACTAAGTCAGCTCCTTAGCTACTAATAACAGGGGGGGTCCAAGTTCACACTGCCTGCGTTCATTCTGCCTAACACTATATAAAGGCCTCAGTCCCAAGACAGAGGTAAACACTGCGGGCCTCAAAGTCAAGAGTGTTGGAAGACATTTACATGAGGGTAGAACTCAGGACCCATGCAGATGAGAACAAACCGATGTAATGTGCATGCTTCTCAATGGAACAGACCTAAAGTTTGTCTATTCTGTAGCTATCCAGTCAGTCCCACTGTCAGGAATCCCCTCCCCGCCTGCAGTGCTAAGCGCCCAGCTGCTGGCAAGTAATTTATTAACAACTCAGCACTGTTGAGTCTCTGAGTCTGAGCACTGTCTATCAGAATCTGAAAGCATACATATCCTCTGTGGATGCAGGGTAAGTGGCTATGGGTCGGTGGTCAGCCCTTTTCCAAAAGGGCCATTTTCTACCGGCCATTTTCGAAATGGCTCTGAATTCAACTGCTGCAGCCCCACCAAAGACAAGTAATCGATCAGCTCCAGGATGAATCTGCAGTGGCATGAGGGGAGTAGCCTAACCCTCCCCTACCATTACCCAAACCCCAAGACGCCCCTCCTCGCAGCCAAACCCTAAGAATCCCCTCCTCGTAGCCCAACTCTAAGTCTCCCCTTGTACACTCACCTCTGGGGCGGCAAATCTGCAGCAGGTATTCCATCGGGTGTGCCAAGTTTCAGAAATGCAATGAATGGGTAAGTATGCCGAAAAATTTATTCGACATACTTACCCATATACTAGGAAACCGTTCCAGTTAGGGATATTTTCAAAATACAGACAGCCGTCCTAGGAATGCGGCACCAGTGTATTCGCCACAGTACCAAAAGGATTTTTTTTCTGATCCTAATCTTAAACTGGTGGTGTTAAGTTTTATTCTTTTTTGGTGTAATTAACATTTTTTTGTGTCCTCTTTAATGTATATCCCCCTCACCTCCTCCCCCCCCAATAAAAAGACCACAGTAGCCATCATCACTGTATAGTGTACACATCCTTATTCTACTGAGGTGGATAGCAAACTATAATGGTTATATAAGAGAAGGCGCCATCACAGGATTAGCTTGAGATAAAATACAAAGGTTTAGGATGAAAAGGGTCTTGGCTTCCTGCCAAGGGAAATTGTGACCTATCTTATCCCCATGTGAAACCTCAGTATAGGAGGCACCGCACCCAAACATTCCAAATATTACAAGCTGGAATTCTCACATGAATCTGGCTAGTTGTCTAGCAATGTCAATAGAATGTCATCGACCTGGTTGATTATTCAGAACCATATACGCCATAGATCTGTTTATGATAAGGACATTTGCTTTTTTTCCTGTGGTGTTAATTGTACTTTAGGCTGGCGCTACATGTTCTGCCTACCCATAGGAAACAAATCCTACAGTCCCCTTGGGTGACAGAGCTACACTTGAGATTTGGCTCTCCATAGTGATGATGATACGTTTATAGGAGGCTTCTGGCTACAGCAAGATATCACTCATTACAGAGAATGCAGAGGCAGAACAGAAGGGCAGTGAACCGACCCAGCTTGATCAGGAGAAATAAAAGGGAGATTAACTTACATAACAAAAGAATACATAAACAATTGGTCATGAATTTATATAAGGCAGGTTTTATATCAATTCATAGCTATATCTTTGGTCCACTTGCAACAAAGTACATTAAAATGACAACATTACCGGCATGCAAAGATCTCAGTCCACAGCCAGTCGTGTTGCCTAAGGCTCTAAACAAACGGAAACAAATATAGAAGCTAAACATACATCACTTCTCAGCTCTTAGACTTCTAAGTACTCAAATACCGCTAAGACCTAATTATCCACCAATGTAAAGACAGCTCTAAAAGGGCTCATGTATTTCCACCCTTATTATGTAGCCACATGCCAGCTTTATCATGATCTTCATTTAGATGAATGAGGAAGGGGGGAGAAAAGTCTCTAATTACTTGCAATAATTAGGCTGAAATTACCGTTATCAAAATAAGAAACTGTGTACACATAGGAAAGCCATACAATTAGAAGACAGGAAGCCACCCACACTGCCAGAAAATCTGTTTGGGGGCGGAAAGAACACTATAAATGATAGAATACAAGAAATGCAAGACCCCCTTTGCCATAGAGAGGGCGACATACAGCTCTACAGCTGCTGTCCTGTTCTGATGCTGGCAGGAACACTGATAAAACAATAAGATTCAGGTTTAAAACCGTGTATAAACGCGGGGGAAAAAGAAAGGAAAATTACTCATAGCTGAAAGTTCAGCATCTCTGAGCCCTTCCAGCAATATTCCCATGCAAGTGGTAAATGCAGTCTATGGGCCAGATCCAGAGCTACGTTTCCATTACATTCAACACGTAGCGTATTTACTATGCACCCCCCTCGCTCGTACGTACTTTGGCCTTTTTACACTTGCCGAATCCTACCGTAACTTTACGCAGCGTAAGTACAGGCTGCCCGTACTTACCTGCCTAAGCACGTCCATACTGTATGATTTAAATGCCTCCCCCCACCTCCGGAACGTAATTGCGGGAGTCGTATGGCTGCCACGCCCCTTTGTTCGTAGTTACGCTGTTGATACATGGCTAACAAGGACGTTCCGAGTTACATTGCTTAACATCTACCGCGCGCATGCGCAGTACATACAAAACAGCGATTTTACGTCACCGCCAACCTACATACGCTAGCATACTTCCTTCTGGATCTACCCCTATATTGCAAGTAGTATGGAGCAGGCAGCTGTGATATTAGGGGGCTAAAGTGTTACAGGATTTGTGGAAGTCTGGTCCCTGATTATTATTTGTGGCTGCTGTAGTCTCAGTGTCTACTATAAATGCACCTTCTCAATGTTGATCTAGACAAATTGCTCAAAGAAAGGACATGCCTTTGATATTAGATCCTCACACAATAGTTACTTGGATTTGATCTTTTTGATCTACATTTTATTTTAGAACATTGCAGCAAAATCAACACACGTACACACACACACACACACACACACACACACACACACACACACATACACTACCCCTCTTACTTCCTACAATAAACTTTGTCCCACTCAGATTTCTGGAACACATAAATAGTGGCACATTGTTTGATCCCTGGTCTGTCAGTTTGGCTGCTACTTAAACATATTGCACAGAGCACTAAACATGCCAGAGAACATGGGGGTTTCATTTACTGTAGACCAGTTACATATGGAAAGGCAGCAGTCTAATTGTTGGCGTCTTTTAAAGACAAAATGCAGCCGAATAAATACTTCATTTTTTTGGTCTATATTGTTAATAAATTAATAAATGCCGTAAAAGTAAAAAACCATAATCATGATATATCAAAGTGCTCCTCACGGCTGACATGTTACATATGGCTGGCTTCTTTTAAGCAGCTGTACTTTTAAACCTGAATAAAACATGTAGTGGTTGGATCCTGACTCCACAGCTCATTGTAATAATTTGTCATAAAATGGTGCCTGATTATTTAAAGAAACTACAAAAGAATATTTTGTGCCCAGAACAAATCTGTTAATTTCAAAAGTGACTCCAGGGCAATTATTAATGAATAAGGCCCCAACCTTTAAATAATAGGTTATCTTTTCTATATGTACATCACATTGAATTTCCATTCGTTTTGAAAGCTGGATATTTGGCTAATTCCCATAACCGTATATAGGGACATAGCAGAGGAATCATAGTTTAGGTATTCCATTGCGTCTGCTCATTTTGAATGTCCAGGAGGCCACTAACTCTTGTGACATCACGCTGAGGCTCCAACTGCAAGATTACTACATTCCTACCCTCCATGATCTCCATGTGTGTGCATGTGGTCCGTTTAGGTGTCATTGCTGGTATGAACATATAAATGGGTTGTGGTAGATGTAGTAAAAGTGTGCTTAATTGATGAGATGTGGGGAGGTTATGGCAGCTGGAAGACTGATGGTGAAAATAGTATATTCTACATAAACTATGCTACATACCTTGTGTTGTGACAGATCATCAGACAAGCAATCTACAGGATGATCTAGAAACGTGCTTGCACATATTGCGCACCATAGTGGCACGAAGACACCCAACAAAAGTCCCAGTTTTTATTTTATTTTTTTTTAAATAGGAGAAAGTAGTTAATATAAACAAAACATAAATCTTAAACAGCTCCATATTGTGAATACATCTTCAGAAATACATTCATTTATGGACCTTTCAAAACAATGTACCACCTCCAAAAACATCATAATCAAGATATGTACTGAAGTCCCCAGTTACTCATCTCTCCGGTGGTCCGGCGGCGGCGCTTCCGAAAACGAATGGGTGAGTACGCGATCATTCATAGGAAAAGAATTCTAAAACGGCTGTTTCGACAGTCATTCGGCTGTCCCTACTTCGTAATGACAGACATTGCAGCGGGGACTCACAACGGTACAAAACACAGACTGTGTGCATGTTTTGTGTCAAAGATAAAAGCTTGTTTGTCATTTTATTTTTATTTTTTTTTACATAAAAAGATAAATATGTTACTCACTCGCAGAGAAGAATTCCATTTTCCAGTCCTGCACGAAAGTCTTTGTCACCAAAACTTCTACCCGTAACTTGCTGACAAAGAAAAAGGAAAACAAAATTAATTTAAATGTATGGGGTTTGTTTATATTCAACATTTCAATAAGCAAATCATTCTGCTGGCATCACAGGCACACAAAATCGATATAAGAAAAAAAGTAGTATAGAATGCATCTTTGCATGTATATTCATTTAGAGAACAGTTTTCTAATACTGAAACCCTCTGATGATCTACATCACACGGATACACTGAAGTGGAGTTACAATAACACCCAGTTTTAAACTTCTAGAATAAGTTGGCATTGTATCAAGAACGTTTGTTATTGAAGGGGACTCATGTGTTCAAAAAACAAAATAAAAAAAATAAAAGTCCATTGAGCAAATGAAAACAGAAAGAATAAAAAAGCAAATAAAAAAAATTATACATAATATATATATATTTCAACTATATTTTACTATATAAAGCATAATAGAACAGCTGAAACCATACTAAAGTGCAGAAAGTGTTAACCTTTTAAACATTACTTGACACAAGGTATGATTATGTACAATTGTTTTAACACCTGCCATCTCCATCAACAAATGCTAATCCATTATTCAGCTCACAGCCATGTATCCACTGCACGTAGATATTTTTTTCCAAAAGCTATAAATACAAGAAGCAGCATTACTGTAAAAAATGACTTGTCTTATGTAACGACTGTTTTGCTTTATAAGAATGCTTTACATGCACGGCCCAGGCTGAGCTTCTGGAGAAAAGTCAGGAAATCGGAGACTTTTGTGGCTTCCATAAAACACTACTCAGACACACACCAGACTTACAGTAATAGCTCAGCCATGGATTTGGGGTGTTGCCTGACCACTTACTGCACAGGGAGCCACTAGGAATCGAGCCGAGACCTTTGGTTTGTGGTATGCAGATAACCATCGTATTTTCAGTGGATTAGATACCAGTTTTCATAAACTTTTGACCTAGTGGAAACACTGCACTAATGACAAACTTGTGATTCTTACTGGAGTGAACTATATCATTCCTGGAAGAAACCTCCACGTGAAATGCAAAACTACGTAAAAGTTGTTGGTTTATGTTTGATTCAGAACACCGTTAAATACAATAGTTGGATAAAACTACATAAATAAAACGACTTCATTGCTTCAGGAAAATAAGGCATTTTATTTTATTTTTATATATGCACAAACTTACACAAAGTGGGCAGTTTCTGACCCTGTACATCTGAAAATGCCCACCTTTTATTTGCGTACATGCACACTATGGGCCAGATCCAAAATGAATTCCGCTCAGCTAAACCGTACCTTCGAAATCTGGAGGGTACAGAAATTACAGTTCATGAGAATATGTGAGCCCCAGAGGCCAGTACCATGAACTTATGTGATGCAGTCTACAACATTATGCCCTCCTGCATGATCCTATAAAGATATGATGTATGTATTCATGTATGCATGTATTCAACCTTAACTACAATCTGCAATCTCTCTCTGAATACTGGTATCTTCGCATCTCTATTCAAGCACGCACTGATTACTCCAATTCTGAAAAAACAAAACTCTGACCCAAATTCTCCCTCAAATTATCGACCCATTTCCCAGCTCCCATGCCCCTCAAAGCTGCTTGAAAGACTGGTCTATACTCGCCTCACTAACTTCCTCTCCTTACACAATCTTCTAGATCCTCATCAGTCAGGATTTCGCTCTCAACACTCCACTGAAACTGCACTGACCAAAGTCCTCAATGATTTGGCTACTGCTAAATCCAAAGGCCACTACTCTCTCCTAATTCTCCTTGATCTTTCAGCTGCTTTTGACACTGTTGACCACTCTCTTCTCTTACAAATATTACAATCAATAGGTATTCAGGACATAGCTCTTTCCTGGTTCACATCCTACCTCTCCAATCGCTCTTTTAGTGTCTGCTTTTCTGGGTCCACATCTTCTGCCCTTCCACTTTCTGTGGGGGTACCTCAAGGCTCAGTCCTGGGTCCCTTGCTCTTCTCTATCTACACCTCTTCCCTTGGACAGCTAATAAAGTCATTCGGTTTCCAATATCATCTCTATGCAGATGATACACAAATCTATCTATCCACCCCTGAACTATCCCCAACCGTGCTAACTCGGGTCACTGAATGTCTTTCTGCCATCTCATCCTGGATGTCCTCTCGTCAACTTAAACTTAATCTTTCAAAAACAGAGTTATTAATATTTCCACCTGCTAACAAGACCTACCCACCTGGTCTCTCTATTGCTGTCGACAACACTGAAATATTCCCTACGCGCCAAGCTCTCTGCCTAGGTGTTACACTTGATTCTGAACTGTCCTTTATGCCCCATATTCAATCTTTTTTCGAAATCTTGTTATATACATTTAAAAAACATTTCCAAA
>WWET01000666.1:104197-128554 GCA_011038615.1 Limnodynastes dumerilii | reverse complement strand
ATATATATATGTTATGGAAGAGTACAAAGACTATATACATTGCATATAATTACACTAGTACATATGTAACATAACAATACTACATATTAACATTATGTAAATTTGCATGATGACGTACAATATCCTGTCTCGCCCCTAGGGGCAATCTTGGACTATTGTGTGCCTCATGGACATTATCTTGACCTGCCCCTAGGGACTTCTGTTGGACCCTTAATTATCTTCCACCTGCTCTACCTGCACATATAGGAATTCCTTCCAGTGAGAGTTTGCTGGTCATTAGTAATTGTTATCCTGAGTTCCTGGTGTGTGTATGCTCTCTCATCTGCCTTTTATCATATTTTGTCTTGTAAACTAGCTGTCTTCATCTGTATTTATGTTCCCTGAATCCTTGCTTTTAGATGTTTCTTGTATTTTGCATTTAGCCTGCCCTGTAATCTAGACTTCTGTTTGTATTTACGTACTCTTGTTTTTGTGTATACAGTTTAGCTCTGTACCCCAGTATCTAGTATTTCCAGTTACTCCAGCTTAGTGTTTAATGCTCCCTCTGATCCCTGTTCATATAAGTACTCTGTAGTGTTTATAGCCTGTGGTCTGTTATCTGCCACATCCCAGGACCACTACTCCATCCTCATCGTTCTTGATCTGTCAGCTGCTTTTGAAACCGTTGACCATCCTCTTCTTCTTCAAACCCTCCGCTCTTTTGGTCTCACTGCACTGCTCTCTCCTGGTTCTCCTCCTATCTCTCTGACCGCACCTTCTCCGTTTCCACCCCTAGCTCACCTTTCCATCCCTCTCCGCTCCCTGTTAGTGTCCCCCAGGGCTCTGTCCTTGGCCCGCTCATCTTCTCCCTCTACACCTCCTCATTGGGTAACCTCATCAGCACCTTTGGTTTCAACTACCACCTATATGCTGATGACACTCAAATCTACCTCTCCTCCCCTGACCTCAACCCCTCTATTCTGTCTAAGATTTCCGAGTGACTTGCATCCCTATCCACATGGATGGCCAAACGCTTCCTCAAGCTGAATATGGACAAAACGGAAATTATTGTTTTTCCTCCCCCTAGGATTTACTCACCGCCCTCCATCACTATAACCATTGGTGATACCTCTGTCTCCTCATCCCCCCAAGTTCGCTGCCTAGGCGTCACCCTTGACTCTTCACTTTCCTTTATACCACACATCCGTGCCCTCTCTCATTTCACCTACGCAACATTGCACGCATCCATCCCTTCCTCACCAATGAAGCTACTAAAACCCTTATCCACTCTTTAGTCATATCACGCCTCAACTACTGTAACCGCCTCCTCATAGGTCTCCCGCTAACCCATCTTGCCCCCTTCAATCTATGTCAAACCCTCCACTGGCTTCCTGTCCCCTTCAGACCACTCTTTAAACTCCTTACCCTCACCTTTAAGGCCATCTCCTCATGCACTGCTCCCTCCCTCTCTTAACTCATCAACATGCACACCCCTTCCTGCCCTCTCCGTTCTGCTAACCAGCACTGTCTAACCTCTTTACTGATCACATCTCACGCCCATATCCAGGACTTCTCCCGTGCTGCACCTCTGCACTGGAATGACCTTCCTTCTTCAGTCAGACTCTCCCCCACACTGCAGGTCTTCAAGCATTCACTCAAAACGCACCTGTTCAGGCTAGCCTACCACTCATCCACTTAACATCCACACTGCATCGATCCCTTCTCTTCCTTCCCACTCTCCTCCGCTCACACCAGCAGTCCACTTCCTTCTCTCTCCTTATGTCTTCTGTAAGTTCTTCCCTCCCACATTAGGGCCCTGAGGGCCCTGCACGAGCAGGGCCCTCCATCCTAGTGTTGTTCTTTCCTCCACTACTCCCTCCTCACTTTGTACCCTCTTGTCCCCCCTCTGCTACCCTTTTACCTAATCCCCACCTGATGGCTCCCTCTCAACCTCTCACTGCGCCCATTCCTGATCTGCCAAGCTTGACACCTAGCATTTTGCCTTGCTTCACTTTATTGTTCTTCTGTGATATTTTTATAGTCATATTATATTTTATATATACTATGCTGTCCATCCCTATCCTGTATGTCTGTACTGTATTTTGTATGGCGCTGCGGACACCTTGTGGCGTCTTATAAATAAATGATAATAATAATAATACATATACACACACACACACACACACACACACACACATACAGACACACATACATACATACATACATACATACACACAAATAGCTGTGTGCCCATCATTCCTGAGGCTTTATTGAATCTCTGATCAGATTACAGTAGCATAGTCATATAATCAGCGTTACTGATTTATTATTATATTAATATTTGTGATTGTTTGATTGTAGAAATAGAAACAAAATTTATTAAACGTAGAATATAAATTAGGGTAAACATTTACATCTTCCCCACCATTAATCTGTACAATGAGTCCTCAGGTGTCCTGTGATATGTCAGATATAGCAAACCAGTCAACATGCTGGGACCTGTAATCCAACAGCAGCCAAATGATGGCTAACCTGACGTAGTTCAAAGAGGTCTCAGAACTTTAAGCTGTCTAAAGGGCCACACATTACCTTTAATCATGGCAATAAATTCATACAATTTAATTATTCAATAATAGAGACAACTAAGGCTGTCTGTATCACATAACTGAGTAGTGATTCTCCCACCAATAGCGTCAGCAGCATTTAAAGAGCTTGTACAATAAAGACATTCCCACATACAGCCACTTCCTTTCTTATCTCTGAACTATGTAAGCAACAAGAAGAAGTTATGAGGAGGCACTTTACCCAAAAACCAGACAGGATTTCACAGCAACTTTAAAAACTACATCTTTCAGAAGCATTCTGCTGGAAATTTAATTTGAGTTTTTCAATTTTTTCTCTGCACGCCAATTTACCACCACCAAAATGTTAAATTGTGCGGAGATGAAATTACATACTTCTCATTCCATTGTAAATTAGACCTAAGACCAAAACAATGTCAAAGTTGTAATTTTCTTCATACTTTGGAGTACATCTATTAAACAATCATAGCTGCCAATATTTTAGCAAAGTAAAAGCTCTTGTGTAGCGGGGCTGCACAAGCTCTTGTGTAGCGGGGCTGCACAAGCTCTTGTGTAGCGGGGCTGCACAAGCTCTTGTGTAGCGGGGCTGCACAAGCTCTTGTGTAGCGGGGCTGCACAAGCTCTTGTGTAGCGGGGCTGCACAAGCTCTTGTGTAGCGGGGCTGCACAAGCTCTTGTGTAGCGGGGCTGCACAAGCTCTTGTGTAGCGGGGCTGCACAAGCTCTTGTGTAGCGGGGCTGCACAAGCTCTTGTGTAGCGGGGCTGCACAAGCTCTTGTGTAGCGGGGCTGCACAAGCTCTTGTGTAGCGGGGCTGCACAAGCTCTTGTGTAGCGGGGCTGCACAAGCTCTTGTGTAGCGGGGCTGCACAAGCTCTTGTGTAGCGGGGCTGCACAAGCTCTTGTGTAGCGGGGCTGCACAAGCTCTTGTGTAGCGGGGCTGCACAAGCTCTTGTGTAGCGGGGCTGCACAAGCTCTTGTGTAGCGGGGCTGCACAAGCTCTTGTGTAGCGGGGCTGCACAAGCTCTTGTGTAGCGGGGCTGCACAAGCTCTTGTGTAGCGGGGCTGCACAAGCTCTTGTGTAGCGGGGCTGCACAAGCTCTTGTGTAGCGGGGCTGCACAAGCTCTTGTGTAGCGGGGCTGCACAAGCTCTTGTGTAGCGGGGCTGCACAAGCTCTTGTGTAGCGGGGCTGCACAAGCTCTTGTGTAGCGGGGCTGCACAAGCTCTTGTGTAGCGAGCGGGGCTGCACAAGCTCTTGTACAGCGGGGCTGCACAAGCAAAGTAGTTTAACAGCAATAATCAGTAAAAGGAAATCTATAATGTTGCATAGTATAATAAAATTGTGAACACAAGACAGTATTACTGTCCTACTATTTATGACCTACTATTTATAGATGTATCACAAGCAGAACCAACAAAATGGACTGAATACAGAATAGGAGACTTCTGTACGCTATGTACACAAGTCTCCTATCTGTCTGTATTGCACATGTGCAGTACAAAGGTATTCCGTGCAGACGGGTGCGGGTCCCTGTAGCAAACGGCCCTATTTCGAAAGGGAAATCGATTGCTCATGCCGAAGAGGCACGTTGTTCCGAAAGGTAAGGCTTCCCTACTCCATACCCTAACCCTAAGTCAACTCCCCTAACCCTAAGTCCCCCCCTCCCGCAGCCTAACCCTAAGTCCCCGGAAAGGGTTACTCACCTCCGGTGGTCTGGTCCGGCAGCGGTGCTGTTTTCCGAAAATGAATAGGTGAGTATGTGATTTGCATACTCGCCCATTCATAAAAAAAAATTCTGCAGTGTTACATATTTGAAATAGGGACAGCCGAAAAGACACTTTCAGCTGTCCCTATTTCGCAATCTAAGATTTCAGCAGGGATTTGCAATGCGTGCAGACCCACGCACTATGCGTATGATATACATACTGTTGATTGGGCTACGGAATGGTAATCAAACAGTAAGGGCGTTCCAAAGCCCTTATGCATGATCCACCATTCCATACATGGGCGTTCCGCATGCAGAGACTACGGAACACTAGATTTCCCATTCTGAACGTCAGCCTCTATTGCGGAGGTCATCATACAGAATTTATGCACAGTTCTGGATCCAGCCCAATGTTATCAATTCAGATCTATGGTGCCTAGAGTCTGATTATTAATTTTTTGTCCAAGAAAAAGGCAACCTTCTTGAGAAACTGAACTTGACAGTTCATTCAGGTACCAACCTTCACAGACACACTAATAGGCTACTGGATAACTATTATACTGGACCTATAACAGTAGATCTCATCTACTCCAACAAAGAGTTTTAAGAGGTTTTGCAGACTGTTGTTAATATTTTACTGGATTGGTACAATCAATTATGTGAGCAACACTAATGGAACAAACATGCAGATTCTATCACAACTACACTACATATACGGAATGCTCTAAATAACCCATAAATTCTGGAGCAGATCTTTTCGTAAACCTCAGAATCCAACCTTATTTCTTCTTCTATATTAAAGTTGTTTAGTGTTCTTTTCAGAGCTGTGACTCACAATATACTGTTACACCGAATGTGGTAATCCGATTATGGTCAAAAGATGTGATGAATCTATTAAAAAGGATTAGGAAGACACCAATCCTTCTTAATATACAGATTAAGACATAGAACGACTAGAGTGGATGTCTTTTTATAGTGTCCCATTTTACTACCTACCACCATTTAAACATCAGATCATTTTATTCCACCCTATATGAGATATTGATTTATTATTTTTACAGGGTTTCAAATTGCTATTAGAGACAATAATTGTAACCATAAACATTTAGACATTAATGACTCTACAGAGATTGCCAAAAAACCCCTTGACAACCCAGTGGCATGTTAAAGTAAAATAACCATGTTAAACATCATTTTTCTCACATCTCTTTTATCTCTAAGACTGTGAAGCACAACAAAGGAAAGTAACATCCGCCAGTATTGCTTGGTCTAATAAATTAAATGTCTCATTACCTCTGTGTAGATCTAATTCAACTTTTAAACAGTTCATTAAATGTGGGTAATGCTCTTATTCTGCTTATAACAAAGCAGTGGGGAGAAAGAAAAAAAAAAGAAAAGGAAATATATTGCATGGACAAATGACTCATCTGGTATTTGAAAAGCTTATTATCATCCATTTTATCGCCTCCAAACTGGACTCTAACCCAGAATAGCACAGCTTAAATGACAGCACAGATGGAAAACCTTGGCATACTTTATGTAATTTTATACTACATTGACAGGTTACATTTACCACTGAAAATGCATGAATAAATATTTTCCAGAAAGAACTTGTGTGGTATACAAATGTACCATAAAACACCTCCCTCTCTATCTATTATAATTGGCTCTTTGTCTTTAGTGTTCACAGGTACAAATATCCCCCTCCCCTGCCCCTCTCCAAGTATAGCCATGTTGTCCAGTCACAGACACAGTTTTTGCTGGTGGACTTAGTAAAGTACAAAATCAACTCTACTGGCAATTATATTATATAAAGACTGTATTGAGCACACAAGAAAGACCCTCATAGAGAGTGGCATTAAATAGGTGTAAACACATCAGGATTAGATCCCAAGGGGCCTTAATCTTGTTAAAGCAAGGCCTATTGCTTACTTTACTGCAGTTATGCAGACCAGCAAAGGAGACTATATCAGACCATGTATCACATTCTGCTATGAGAAGGTGGCATTCTACCCTTTGAAACCCAATACCACATCAACTGCCACTTATATTAGAGTAGACATTTGACAAATAATGGGGGGGGGGCATTCCCTTAGGACATGGGTGGCCAAGCTCGGGCCTCGTGAGCTACCAACGGTCCATATCTTCCAGGTCTCCTTGTTGGAGCACAGGTGTGTTCATTACTAACTGACACATTCAAAAAAAATCTACAATTGGTAGTGATTATCCCACCTCTGACTATCTGAGGAGACCTGGAAAACATGAACCGTTGGTAGCTCACGAGGCCAGAGCTTGGCCACCCCTGCCTTAGGACATGCAGATGGCTGACTGAGCAATTTTTGGTCCGATCATCCAGTTACTGGGCGAGTTGACCGATAATCACTGTAGCGTATTCGCAGAAATTTTTTTTCTAACGGTATTAAACCGGCCCAAAAATGCTTGTCTCCGATTATATTTTCTTATAGAATGTTTCAAACACATTGGAATCAAGCTACTGGTTTCCTTCCACCTCCTAGATGGAGTTCCCTCTATCTGACTCCATTATTATTAGCAATTAATAAAGAAATGAAAGCTCAGAATTCTTCAGGAGATATCGAGCTTTCATTAATATAGAATATACCAACAGGTAATCATGTAGTCAGACAGGGAACTTCAGCCTACTGACCGAGGCATCTCTTTTAGGGTTGCAGCATGGGCCGTCTGCAGAGATGGACAGGGGTCATGCGCAGCCAATCAGCAGCAGGGAATTCCTGTCAATTTCGGCAGCACCTCCCTCTTCTGCCAGGATTGTCTGTTGCAGCAGGAGAGGAAACTGCTACCGACAATGGGACCTTTTCCTGGAGGTAAAAACATCCTGTTTTTCCGACCAACTCATGCTGGGACCAATGTGTAGTGCATGGAGGGTGTGGTTTGTTAGTACGATGGTCTGTTTTACAAAAGACCATCATACAGCAGTTGAATGGCAACCACCAGCAGTCTCCATTTTAGAAATCAGCGTTGTTGCGAATTCCAGAGTCACTAAGGTTTCTGTACCAGCAGCTAAGTGTTTTTTCCTAGCCCTTTGTTTCCTGCAGCCTGACCCTGACCTTCAGCGTGAAGCTATTGGGAATGGGTCAAAATAGGTACCCGTTCTGAATAGTCATTTTCGATTTGCTGAGCGTTTCGACATTGAGAAATCCACCATTCGGCTGGTGGCGGTTTCAGTGTCAGAATAGGGCAGGTCAGACCGGCAACTGCATCTTAAGACGCTGTGGTAGGAGAATAAACAGCCATACTGTAGTAACTAGAGCTATCAGTCAAACACAGCCTAATGCTGTTCTGTAAAGTCTGTATCATTGTAGAGCACACATTATGTTCCCATTATCTACTGCAAGTTTCACATCAGAAAAATCTCTTATTTTGAGTGTCCAGGCATTTACATGGCGCAAATCCAAGATCATGTGAAGAAATCTAAAAATAATCTATAACTGGCAAAATATTCCAGCATTTGGAATACACGTGTTAAGAAGTGTATTATGTAACATCTTAAACTGAATCATACATGATGGCCGATGGCTCTTATGATTTCACGAACGATTACAAGCCTGACGATTCACAGGGCACTGTGCACGGCACTATCGTCAGACTGCTGTCTGCGCGTATACACCATCACATTTGCCCGATATTCGACCATCGGTGATAGTCATTTTTAGATGTTCATACAATCAAACCATCAGAGGATTGTGGGTACGTCCACACTATTGTGAAATTGTTCCAAACGTTCTGGATCATATGTTTGGCATGATAATTATACAGGTGTGTGCCCAGCTGTGTACAAAACAACAACTGAGTGAGGTGGGCTAAAAGGTCAGCTACTCAATTTCACCTCTGCCTAGATTCTGTGAAACCTGATCAACACAGAATAAAACAAATGTATTGGACGTCATTTTCCACATATCTGGCTGCATCTCTGAGAGTTCATCCAGATCAGGAAGCAATATTTATAATTAAAATATGGGGTATACTTAAAGGACTTTGATCATACTCAAGTCTACTTTCCAGAGTTAATAAGAGTTAAGACAAGGCCTGTCTGTGTTGCAAATAAAGGTTTCCCTGGTGTAACAGGAAATGGGAATAGCCAGAGGTGCACTGTGGGGTAAAGCAAGTGGTCAAAAACATATCAATTCAGTGAGACATAGTTTCCAAGTCTTGTAATAAAATACTTTTCCATGCTGCAGACATGATAAAATATTTTGTTTTGAATAATTTATTACTCTATTCCACATTTTATAAATGTTGAGTTAATCAGCCAGATGTAAAATGCTGACAGTTCCACGTCTCATCACATTCAGATATCGGAAGAATCCTAATCACTACTAAATCAGTAGATGCGCTACATGTTGTTATTTTATCCAGTGACTGTGTCCCCAGCCTAGTGCATCTCACTGGAAAGATCAGTCTGCATCGTCATCAGACAGGCATTGGCACACAGCACAACAGTCTTTTGAGATCAGTGAGAAAATTCCAAAAGAATGCATGCTGCATAATTGAAACGATTACGTGTGAAATTCCACCGCCTTAACTCTTTGTATGGGATTGATCGCGCCTGACACGGATCATTCTCCTCTGGCTCTCCTCTCCTGGTAGAAAACAAAAACCCACACAGCTGACAGTTTGGGCATCTATTGGCTCATCTCAAAACAAGGAAAAATAAGGGACAGAAAGTGGGACACTAAAAAGTCTACAGGGTCTTCTAATATTTGCAGCTTACTTTAAAGCATGAATCTGAAAGTGTAGTTTAGAGAAAGCTCCCAACCAGTTAGTGAGAGAGGGCACTGGATGCCCTTAAACCAAACACAGAAAATCTGTGCCACATATCCAGGACAGTTATTACAGGAGGTTTAGGCAAGCAGCAGCTCTTCATCTGTGAAACTACAAGACCCAGCATGCTCCACCAATTAGTATGAATGGAAAATGGAAATTAACTATAATATATACACAAAGAGGGGTGTGGGTCCCCACAAAGAAAATCTGAATTGCGAAAATTCAGATTTCTCCCAGCCAGTTGCGAACGAAAGCTGTGGTACTAAAAGTAGTTTCAAAAAAATAATAAAAAATTAGTCCCACACTATTTTCCTTAACCCTAACCATAAACCTCCCCTCTAACTACCCTAACCCTCCCTTCCTGGCAGCCTGACCCTAACCCAACATTTCCTGCAGCCTGACCCTAACCCACCCTCCCCTGCAGCCTTACCCTAACCCCGCAAAAATAATTTACTTACCTGTTCAAGGTCCGGCAATAGCAGCAGCGGCGGAGGTGCGGCGGAAGGACAGTGGAGGAATATTGCGCATTGCGAATGTGAATGGGTGAAGTCTGTCGAACGGCATACTCACCAATTCACAAAAAAAAAGTAGAAAGCGGTAAGTATAGGAAAAAGGGACATCCAAAAAGTAACTTTCGGATGTCCCTTTTTTAAAATTCAGAGTGTCGTTGCGGAGAGTGCAACCGTCAATACATAAGGAGCAGCACAGACAAATTTCAGATCCTTTTTACCAGATTCCGGTGTCTTGAGCAATGTGGATCAAACCAGTTCCAGTATTTCTACCTTGGAACAAGGAATACATAGTTGATACTCTGCACGCTCACGACTCACTATATACTTTCATACTAACAACTATATTTTGTATCCAGTGCTCCGTGCAACTGGAGATCATTCCACTAATTATTCATCTGTTTCACTTTGGACTACTCACATATATTACTATTGCTCTTAAGCTGGAACTATCAATCATCGTGACATTGGCTATCTACATTTGCTATTCGGAACATTTCAGGGCCCCTGATTTTTTTTTAGTTCTCAACTCTATGTCCTGCATTTAATGCACAGTCATATATTGACTATTGAATTATGGATTACCTACCTGTGATATATTTATCATTGCTATATATGCTGTTTTTATTAAATTAATAAATCTTTTTTTGTCCTGCATAGCGCTCCTACCTTTTCTTCCTAGAATGAGACAAACCAATGCTTTTCTGGTGACAACTTGTACAGTTATAAGCAATCTGAAAGAACCTACATACACAGCCCTCTAAACTTACTTTTGTAACTACTGCTATAAGCAAACAAACTCCAGTAGCAAGTACTACAAGAGGAAATAATCAGTTGGTCCAGTAAACACCAAAAGGTTTTCACAAGGGAAACTGCTCCCTGAGGCACCTATGGTCTAAAAGGGAATTTGATATTAAAAAGGTAAAAAATACATTAAGATGACATGGTGGTTTTGCACGCCAAGTGTGTTAAGTGCGGTGTGTTCGCTCTGGAAGAGACTGGTTTGCTGACCCTTTAGAGAACACTTTGTAACAGTACAGAGAACCACTATACAACAAGTGAAAATAATCTGTCATTAAAAGCTGAAAAAAAAGATTTCTAACTGCCTGCTGGCTTTTTGACTGTGTGCCATGTAAATTATTGCCTTAACCACGAGAACCCTGACATTCTATAAAAATATATACGCTCAGTCACAAACCACATTACTCACTGTATAGTTTTTATTGGGTTTGTAAAACTAGACAGACTCTTGAATGTAGGCAGCTTACAGGTACCCTCTACTGAATACTACCAGCACCAAGATAATCGTAACCAGAAAATTAATACAACACTAATGGAGTTAATGTTAATAAACTACATTTCTACCCATAGTGCTATGAAAAAGTTACTATACACCAAGTCATCAAAAAATATATATTACTTCTCCTTATGTATTGGTGTATGGTAAAGATAGAGCACTACTAGCAGTTGTGTTTAAAGCATTGTTTTAATGTTGCACATAAAGAAGTCTCCATGTATTGGTCTGCAGTTACCCGGTTGATCGTAAGATATAACATGCTGGGGAAACTTCAAAATCTCTGAAGATTGACATGTCATAGAAGCCTAATGCAAGCTCACAGGTCAAAGCCAAAATGCAAAGCACTGGGCTGTGGAAGCCCTATTATGTATTATATCAGTTGATCCGGTTTTCAACAAGTATTAAACCAGTGTCTAGTACATGCCAAACCTCTAGAGGGTTTTTAAAGGAGAATGCTATTTCTTTAGTTGCTTTAAATAAGTTCCTTTGTGAGCATGACTAGAAGCATTGTGACCTTCATTGTCCAACCCATGGCCCATATGCAGCCCAGGAAAGCTATGAATGCGGCCCAAACACAAAATCGTTAACTTACTTAAAACATTATGTGATGTTTTTGTGATTTGTTTGTAGTGCTTTTCTAGGCATAGGTTTATATTTTACAGCATGGTGTGGCTTCCAGGGTGTTATCTTCCAAGCGCACACAGTGGAATTGACATCATCAGACGTTAGGTGTGCTTGTGGCAACTTGGCGAGTGAAACGCAGTGATTAGCGATAATATTTTGACCTGCCTTTGCAAACCATAGGCGTTTATTTTTATTTAGAAGACATGCAAGTACTCTTATAGGATCACTAAACCTTGCTTTCTATTTTCCAGTCTATTCATTTTCTTAATAAAATCTAAATCTCCACTTAACGAGTCAGCGCATAATTAGGGTTATGGAGTTTATCTGTGGTGGCGGATATCACAAAAATTATAAAGAGCCTTTTTTTTGCTCATTAGTTATCGTTAGTGTATTTTGTGTGTGACCCAAGATAATTTTTCAGGGCAGGAAGTTCTAAATGGTTCTAATCACTATGGCAACAATACAATAAATTTACACATGAAAAAATGTATGTTGGTGGGGGACCATAGCAACAACATGGCATTTTTAAAAGGAAGAGGTGTAATAAAAGAAGAGGGCATGATGGGCCTGATCCAGAGCTACGATGTTATACTGAGCGTTCTAGCGCTCAGCGTAACATCGCAGCACTCCCCTGACACTCCCTCTTGTCCAAGTGTATTAACACTCTCTTACGCCAGCTGAAGGCTACCCTAACTTCAGCCAGCGTAAGAGACTGTAAATATGCCGGGACGGCGGCGTTGCAACGCAACCGCTGCCCTCCCAGACTCATTACCCTACCTTTCCCCGTCTTACTACATTAACTGCAGCGTAGTAATGCTGGGGAACGCCCCCTCCAGCGTTACTACGCTGCTGCTACGGACGCTCGATCCTCGATCAGGCGTTGCCGTAGCTACACTGGGTAACATCTGCCCAGCGCATGCGCAGATCCTTCAGCCGATCTTACGCTTGCGCGCGGCGTATTAACGTCGGCAAGTGTAGCTCTGGATCAGACCCAATGTATATAAACTGGAAATGAGCAGAAAAATTACTTCACTGAAAGGGTGATAGATAAGTGGAATAGCCTCCCATCTGAGGTGGTTGAGGCTAACACGGTAGAAGAGTTTAAACATGCTTGGGATAAATATAAGGGTATCCTAAATCTCAAACTAAATAGAGAGTTTAAAAAAAAATAAAAAATAAATAAAAAAACTGTCTAGGGTCAGTATATTTTTAAATAAACCACTGAGCAGACTGGAAGGGCCATGTGGCTCTTATCTGCCGTCACTTCCTATGTTAATTAGACTATGAAACAAATTGGAGGGGTCTTCAACTGGAATAATGTAATTTCCATTTATTACAATTCCAAAGGGTCTCTATGCTGTATATGCCAGCAATTGTATATACTTTCCCCTGTAGAATGTCCCAAAATGTTTTCTTTATTAAACAGTTACATATTAAAATTCCTATAAAAGACAATAAAATACAAAAAAAAAATATTAGATTTTATTTGCATTGTGTAATGTTAACCTAAGTAAAGGAACATAACAAAATACGTAAATTGGAGATTATCTTTAAGGGATTACAGTCATGTTACGCAACCCCTGATAAGGTATCGAAACAAAAAAAATAACTGATAACGATTGCACTCAGGATTCACAGTTACGTAGTGTTTGACTTCCATACATTGTTTTAAGAATTGAGTTCCTACACATGCATAGTAGCTTATTTACGCTATCTACATACCATTTCTGTACGTAAACTGCATAAGTGCAGTCTTTAGACCACGCTTACGCAATCTACCTCCAGAAATGGTACGTAGATAGCGTAAAAAAGCTACTATGCATGTGTAGTAACTCAATTCTTAAAACAACGTAGTACACACACACACACACACACACACGTGACATTGCATGCTGTATCGGGCATAGCCTAAGACAATCCATTCAGCTGGTTTTCATATGCAATGTATAACATGGAAGCAGAAAAAAAGATAGAATGGTTGTGTTCCATAAGGCCAAAAAACTGGTCACTAAAGCTCTGTTCATTTCAACCATCAGTGCCAGGACATTGCTTAACAATAACATGGAACAACAAGAAAACACAAAAAGAAAAAAAACTTATAACAACATAAGTAGCTACAGATTGAGCTTCATGGGAGATGGAGGGTGGAGCTCTTGATCTTCACCCAGATATAGGGGAGCGCAATGAACATAATTACACAGCCAAGACAAGCTACAGAAGACGTTCCAGGCAGGCTGTTATGCGTTAGCCTAGTGGGTGTTTTGTTCTGTACCACTGTATCTATTCACAACATTTAAAAAAATGGAAGGAGACAGAGAGAAGGAGAGAGAGAAAGCGAGGGAGGAAAATTTTCATAGCAAAGTTTTGTGGAATGAATGTCTCAAGTGTCCCATCTATCACTGGTTATCTGCCAAAGTGATGTGTTTATTTCATTAAAGAACAGCAAAAATGATTCTCTAATACAAAATGTCATTGTTCTTCCTTATGGCCGCCCTCGGAGCAGTTTACTTTTATTAGACCTCAATGATCTCTTGAAAGAAATACACACGGGTAGCAATTCAATTTAAAGGTTTCAACATTCATGAACACTACTCAATATCAGCCTAATTCAGAATCCGCTTTATTACTTGCAAGATTGCCTGGAACATGGAGGAGGATATACACAACAAAAGGATCCCTATTACCTGTATATGGCGCTTTGAGATAATTGGCTAAATAAACACCCTAGAATATGAGGACAAAAATGCGAAACGCTGCTCCTGACTGGGGTTAGCGACACCCCGACATAGGATATAATAAATTACAAATAGAGAAAAAGGGACAGGAGCTCTGTATCGCAAAGGAGGCCTCTCAAATAGGTGTTGGAAAGTATATAGTATATTGAATATCAACAATATATAAATAAAACTAAGCTGGGTAACTTAACATATAAAAAACAATGTTTATTGAAAAACATTTAAAATATTAACCTGGTACCAGGACAACACATGTATGTAATCTCTCTAGAACTTTGTATTATACGTACATTAAGCATAAATACAGCAAAATAGCAGTAGGCAATAAAAGAAGTATCACTAAAAAAGGTAGAACAAGCAATATCCGCGGATAATTAGGGCTATATTCAATAAAGGCAACTTGTTATGTCCAATGCTTAACGTGGCCACCGCAGTGTAGATATTTTGTGTATGTATTGGCTTTAAATAGCCTTTGCTGTAGACAACCACATAAGTAAGGACTTGAATAGGTGCTTTAAACCGCTGATATCTGATAATGATACATGTAGTATAACCAGTCCTCCTGGGAATCAATCGAATGTTGCTGCTTGTAAATATTAGTGTACTTGTTGGTAATCACTATGCGATGAATCACATATATAAGTTGTTACATCAAATAACCGGATAGCAACTCACTCTTAGATGGATATAATGCGCAATGCTCTCACTAGCCGTCCGAAACAGAGCTCGGGTGTCCACGTGTAGTCCCCGAAGGGCAGGCTTGATGAGTATCTGGAGATCCAGACCTCGATGTTCCACGCTTCCCGGCTGACGGAGAATGGCAGTTTGCAGGTAAACAGAGTAGCGTTGAGTGATCTGCACGTATGTAATTGTGCAGACGCGAGTGTTCAGGTTATGAGGTAAACAGCTTGGCCAGCTGACACAATGGCAATGCAGTAGAGGATAACATACAATGCTTCTCTGGAGATCCAGCACTTTGACGCGTTTCTTCAACCACAAGTTGATTTCATCAGAGGAGATGAATGTTCTGTGTTTGGGGGCCTTTTATAGTACCTCCAACCAATCATAAGGAAATGATCAATTAGTCTGCACTTGTGTAATTCAAGTGACTCAGAAATATGGAGGAGGATAGCTACCAAAACTGGCTTGCAAACGGTCATTAAAAACCAGGCAATGGACTGTATTCAGAGATAAGTGTGTGCCGACCCACAATTAACTCTCCTGTCCAGCCCATGAACCTGCCCCCAGGTTCTTAGTGCCTAATGGCACTTAAGAGCGCCATAGGCTACCTTAACTTACCGTGCGTATTTTCCTTCTTAAGAAAGAAAATATGCACAGAGAATGCCTCCCCCCACCCACTTCTACCTAATCACTCCCCGAGCCGGCACTGGCACGCCTCCTTCCTCTTAACCTACTACATACAGTCTTTAAAGACTGCACATAGTGGAACATAGATCGCGTAAATGACCCACTACACATGCATAGTAGGTCCTTTCCTAACTCAAGCAGAATCATAAGCTTCTTAAGTGTGCATTTGGCCCTATATGTTGGTGCTTTTATTCTGCAAATATCTACACATAGTACTAATTGTGGCAACCCCATCGTCCTACTATATAGATTATTGGAGTAATCCTACATGAAAGAGAAAACCCACCAGAAAGATTTACTTAAACTACCAAAATGTGTCATTTTCTTGTGACCCAAGTAAAACCCTCCATCTGTACAAAGCAGTATTTATCTTTTGGAACTCAGAGAACTACTAAATTTCGTTTAAGATACTATATGAAAGGGAGACTCTGTTCTAAAAATTCACTGTCCACAGGGTGAATGCACAGGAAAGAGCAATGACTGTAGTGGTAGTCAGACAATTAGGCTGCTTTAAAAACGTAGGGATTGGCACCTTTTCCTGTAAAACATGGTCAGTATCTACTGCATGATGGAGAAGAATAAAGTACAGTAGAAATGTAGATGTCCACCAAGTTAAGCGCAGAATACTAATAATCATTTCATTCATTCACATCAAAGCTTTCTTCATAAAATGTTAACTTGTGGAGTCTGTAACTTTATTTAAAGAAATAGAAAAGGCGACATGCTGATGAGCTTTTTCACAATTTAAAGACAACCTATGAGAATGAGCTTTGGATGTAGAATGTCATCACTCAATGTCGTTTGGATTAGCTTTCCTAACCAAATAAGCCTTGAAATTCATCTCTGAAACAGGTATAAAGCTTTCCAGTCTAACCAATTTTTATCAGTAAAGTATTTTCATGTGGGTGCTGTTAGACATACTTTTGATGATTTCAAATTGTTGTCCTAAGTAACCCAAAACATTTTTCAGGAATTTTGTCGTATTTGGAAAAATTGTAGCGGATACAGCTTGAGAAAGGGCACGCCTGCCCGAAACGCGTCGCTGCTGGTCATTTCTTGTTTGGGACTGTCTCTGTTCCCCGTGTCTCCGCTGCACAGGACTTTACCAACGTGCTGCTTCAGAGCTCTCTGCAGCCTCCTCACGGCGCAGTGTTTTCCACCCACAGGTACGGAGACTGCTCCCTCCACCTGTTTATACTTTGCTTTTAACCTGTTTCATGTGCATGTGTTAATAAATTATTATATTTCTTTCACTCTGGTTGAGTGTATACATGTCCATAGGTTCCCTTTTTGGGAGAAGACCGCAGATTCCCTCACCAGTTGCACATATACATTTTTAGTTATGTAACCAGATTATTCAAGTACATCACAGGTTGATCAGCGCTGGTCTGGTCCCTTTTTATATCTTGTTTATTCATGGACCATTTTAGTTGCTCTTCTTTGAACAGTCTCTAATGTATTGATGTCTTTCTGGAGATATGGCCTTCAGAACTGAACACAGTATTCTAGATGGTGGTACCAACGATCTATAAAGGGGCATCACTAGGTTTCTCTTTCTGCTACTAATTCCTCTACCTATGCAACCAAGCATCTGACTTGCCTTTCTCATTGCTTTGTTACATTGCTTGACTACCTTTAAGTCACATGAAAAAATGACTCCTAGATCCCTTTCCTCCTCAGTAGTTTCTAATGGAGTACCATTAATGATATACTGAGCTTTTGGGTTTTTGTGTCCCAAGTGCATGATTTTGCATTTTTCTGGCATTAAACTGCAGTTGCCACACTCTTGACTATTCCTCCAGTCTACCTAGATCATGCCTCATTTTGTGTACCCCTCCTGGCGTGTCTACCCTGTTACAAATCTATGTATTACAATGTTTTGTTTCATTCCTATGGATAATACCATCCACATGAAAGCAGGTGAGTTTCCTTTAAGACACGTGTAAAGCAGATTTAGCTTAATGATACTTCATATAGATTGCGCAACTATTCTACCACCCAGTATTTAAAAAGGTCATAAAAAATGCACATCCATCTACTTCCAAATGAGCCATGAAGAAAGGAGGCTTATACATTAAAGAAAGCAAGGTATCAAATGTAAATAAGGCTTAAGTAACGGGAAAAGTCTGTATGAGGAATTAATGTAAGCGATCATTAAAGACTAATTGACATACAGCATTACATAAGCAAATTTCCATGGTTTTAGGGTTTACAAGTGAGGTGATGTAATATTCTGTATATGTTGTTCCCACCCAGGGGAACATGTAAGACTTTTTCATTCTTGTAAAATTACCACTCAGAACAATTGTAACTTTGATAGTAGGGGGTGAAGCTCCTCATGTACAGAGAATAAATATAACCCACTGCACTTATTTATTATTCATTGGTTAAAATGTGGGAGCAAAATTAGAAATACCATATCATACATCATATCATACTGTTCCATCAATATGTCATTTTTATTTTAATGTACAGCTAGTATTCTACTGCAAATTGGTAAACAGATCATTGACTTTGGAGTTTAATCTGATATACATCCAAAAAAATGCATGGGGCCCTTTATAATGGTTTGACCAAATTTACAATTTAGGTATTTGGGTATCTAACAATAAGGTGAAAAACTGTGAAATCTTCTTTCATGTAGAAACCATAGACTTCAGAATAGCCGACACATAGAAATCCTTGAACTGAAAAAAATAAGCCCATCACATGCCAAATTTTAACTTCTACGTTCTCACACAGACTTCCCTAAATTATTAGTAATACAGTTTTCTCTAAAAAAAACAGTGGGGCATCATTTTCCTGGATCAAGTTGGACCTTGCAAGATGGGCAATGGTCGCGTTTGTCCAAAACTTTCCATCACATTTTTACACCACTATATTTATGACATCCATACAATCATCCACTAGACAAAGTAAAAAGCATTCCAACAAATCATTTGTAAATATAAAGGGTCTCACTCAAATGCAAAAAGTTTCAAACCATCAGTTCCACATAATATTTTCCCAATTCTGAAATGAAAACTCATAACCCTAGGATAGGCTGCTAAAAGGGAAGTTAGGATTAGGCTGTGGAACAGGGAGGGTTAAATATACCGGTCCCCATTAAGGGTTTTAAAAAAATCTTCTGGGCATCGTCACATTTATTATTTCAGCTATCTAGCAACAACACTACTGTAGGGATTTATATTATCGCAAAACAGCTGTGAGGGAGAGAGAGAGCGCGCTTGCCTGCCACAGACCGTGGATTTTGCTCCATGTGGCTAATTTGCATGTCATCACATGCATCATGACAACATGCTAAAGAGCTTCTGCAAGACTCCTGTGTAGGACTTCATCTTGGACCAGGTACTTTGACATGCCATTGCGCATAGAACTAGGAACTATCTCCAGAGCAAAAGCAGTTGTCCTCTAGACTTGGGCATTTCTGCAGATTGCAGAGACCTTGCACTCAGAATGACCAATCAGGAGGACAGTGAGGAAGAAATAACCAAGGGCAGAGGGCCAGATTTTATAACGCAAGGGGGCTTATGCAAGCTACTGGCATAAGTCCCCTTGCAAGTAACATCTGTGCATGCTAACGGCAGATGTTACGCATCAGATTGCACTGCGCATGGAACAGTTCATCAGGGAGGTGCACGCATTTCGCATGTCTAGATCCTGCAACAGGGGCAGGATTAGGCATACAGAATAGCTGCATGGGGAAGCGTTTATGTTTCATGCAGATCTGTGTACTTTATGGACATGGAAGTGTCAAAATCCATGCACGATGGATGGGAGTGACAGACTCTCCTCTTCCTGTACAGAGGTCTGGATATGACCTTGTGAGTAAAACGAGGAGGATAAACCAGGTGAGACAGACTACAGAAGAAAAACAACTACCTGCAATTCCCCAAACCACAAGCTATTACTTTAAATTAGAGGGTAAAAAATAAGATTAAACTTGTGCAGATAACCTTCTGTGATCACCGAATTATTGTAAGAACCAGATACAATAAAGACACCTGAATTTTGGAGATCCTTAACCAATATCATCTCCCTATGACACATCAGTCAATATTTTTGTTCATTGGGGTCTATGGAGGCGGTCAACTTCATGGAAACCAAGATGGAATCAAAGACTGGTCACTTTTAACAGCACCTTAGTAATGGAGACAAATATAAAAGATATTTTAGATGTTTGCAGGGCCACCTTCAGAAAATGAAGGGCCCCAGATACAGCTGCGTCATTGGTGACATCACACAGGGGTGGGGTGCCGCAGACCTGCTCTCACAGCATGCCAGTGTGCAGGGAAATTCTTCCCTGCGGATTGGCCAGATACTTGGCAGGCCCCCATCAGCTCCGGGCTCGGCTGCACGCCCCCCCATTGGTGACCCTGGACATTTGTAAATCAGGATCAGTGCAAGTGTGTGTAAGCAACAGGGAGAATGGAATAGACTGCAATTTAAAGTCAGGCAGAAAGATGCAAGGCACAAAATACATTTTATCATGGGAGCGTTAGTATGTTTTATTGGCCATAGTGGTCAAAGTGTCTACAGAAAATAAAACCACCCCCCTGAACACGGAACCTAGGTAACGATTCAGCAATCTCCCTGAGCGCTGAAAGGGATTAATTCATCTGATGTGATGTGGTACTTTAACTGTCTATAGTTAATATCAGTTCAAAATTGCTACTGATTGTGGAAAAACTCTCAATAGATTTCAGCCACTTTACCAGACGACAGGAAGATGAAGTGACGAGCTGTCTGCATAATCTGTGCCATTACATCACCAGAATGAAAGTAATGAATTGTTAGGGACTCTCGACCATCTGCTTCACTGATCTGAGAACACTGGCTTCACAATAAACTCCCAGGATTATGATAAGAGAATAACTGAGGAGCACAAACCGGCTCTCTCATCTAGGCACTTTCTACTGTGAGCAAGTGTAGCACAAGGCATGTGTCCTAATAAACCTACATATATAACAGCTTAAAATGCTGCACTGCAATGGTCACCTATTTACTCAAATAATAGCATTAGAGACACTGGCATATGGCCTATTTTTACAGTTTATAAAACACCAATCACATAAAGCAGCTGACGTTATTAGTTTTGGATTCGGTCCTATGTCTGTAGTATACCAGCCATTGGTAATAACATTGGACTTTGTGTTTTGGTAAGTTCCATGCCTATTTCTAAGTGCTGCACTAATGCGCACGCATAGTAAATATTTTACGCTATCTACGTGGCGTTTTGTTACATAGATTGCGTGCATGAGGTCTTTTACGACGCATGTACACAATGTACATAAAGAAATGCTACATAGATACAGTAAAATATTTACTACGCGTGCACATAGGCACAGAACTTAAAAAAAGCGTAGTTGTGAATCCAGTCCATTGTGTTAGTGGTGATGGATTAAGATCATAGAAGATGAGTGCATAAAAACCCGGTCTCACAAACTACCAGTCTATTGTACCAGTCTATTGTACCAGTCTATTGTACCAGTCTATTGTACCAGTCCAGCAACATGATTCCTGGAAGAAGAAAATTCACAAAAATAACGTGTCCAGTAAAAGGAGACAAGAACCAGAGGCACCTGGAGAGGACAGGGAAAAAATCTTTGGATAATTAAAGAAAGCTATATTATAGGTTATTTTAACCATAAATCAATAAGGCTACTAATGGACACATCAGAAAAACTACATTTGATTACACTAATTTCTATGCATCATAAAGAGTGGAAAAACAGAAATGCTAAACTAGAGACAAGAATACATCCAATACTGCTGCTTTGTCTGAGCTGCAGCATTCCACAGCTTATCACTGGTCACATCTGTACAGGCTATATTGGCAGGAAGCCATGCAGGCTTTACAAACACTTCTGCTGGCAGTTTCTATGGCAGGATACTAGGAATCACCTGGACAGTTTGCCATGCTCCAGCACAGCCTTACATTTTAAATAGCTCCAGTTTTGGAGCTGCCCGGAGCCAACACTTCCTGTTCTGTATTGCTTTATTAAATCACTAAAGATCAGTCCATAACATTGAAGAGGGTGCATTTGGATCACACAAATTCAGGCAACATCTGTAAGATTTTACACATTTAAAGCTCATCATATGGAAAAACAGAACACTCCAAATTGGATCCAAGTGTTCACATTATGTTCCAGAAAATAACATTAAATTGATTTCTGAAGTATTGCTAGACATAAATCTAATCATTTCTGGTATAAAAAAAAAAAGTTCTTATATCAACTTTTCTCCAGTATTAAAAGACTGCAGTGAAGAATGCTGGAACAAGTTACGCCTCAAAAAATATGCTTTATCTACATTATGCAGCAATAAATCACAATATCCCCCAGTTTAGTCTTTTACACATGCACTATGTAACCTGCAGTCTAATACAGCCCTTCCTTTCATACTCCTCCCGAAAACTCAGAGATGCCTGTATAGGGGATTGTATTTGATGCAGTCATTATAGTAACTCTAATTCAGTAGCAATAACTCAAATCATCTTCCAATAAGAACTATTAAAAATCAGCCGGATAGCCTGATAAAGCACGACAAAACTTCAATAAAAAAACATTTGAGTCAAAAAAATCAGCCAAAGCTATACAGATATGCAAAATTAGGCTATGCACTGCAGGCCAGTATTTAAAGACCTTTCACAAACCTTGATCCAAGACCTAGAGAGACTAACCTAGAGTATCAAATTAAAAAAAATACTTTATTAATGAATATGTTGCATAATTTATGTTAAATCTTAGGCACAGGATCATTAGTAGTTTTTTATTTTTGTTGGTAGGGGAAGGTTAAATAAGTTATTAGTTCCGGGTTAGAGGGCTGTCCTTTTTGCCCTGGCACTAGATTTCAGACACACAAAATATGGAAATTTAGCGCAACCTGTTCCTTGTCGCTGAAGACACCCAATTTCACCATCACCTGGTATTCTGGATTACCGTTGTGCATTCCAACCCTCCAAGTGAAGCGTATGAAGTTTGCAGGGGCACAGTGCAGTGTGTCCTTGCATTACTGGGACCTTCTTACCAGTATAACGGATTGTAGCTCATCCACAATGTCTCCTGGAGGCTCTCTAAGGCATAGGTGGCCTCAAGGACACACCATTCAGCACATCTCAGAATTCAGTTCAGCTATCTCATCCCGCACTATGGAAGATTACAAGACAGTACACGAGTCTCCAGAATGTCTTACACAAAACAAGTGCATTACATCCATAATACTAACAATACTAACAGAAATGAATCCGGGTTGTAACTCCTGCCTAGAAATACAATGGATTGCAATGCCTAGAAGAGCAGACTTCAAACTAAGCAATTAACACAGCTGCCTATTTAGATAAAAATAAGGGCCTGTCATTAGAGCCCTGTAATGATTTTGACAAGTTTAAAAAGAACACATTGACCACTTTAAGTTGCATCGCTAACCGAGTTCTTTCAGGGTAAAGATCATCTTGAAACTAATATATCACAATTTTATAAAAATTTGAGTAAAATCTCAGTTTGACACTCAGGGCCACACCCCCTGTTTCAAGTGTTTCACGTTTCTGTTAGATTAGTCTGTGGAGAAAACCACAAATGGGCTTTCAGAATTTAACATGGGATGAGCAGAAGGCCCTTAAATGCCCTTAAACAACTTTCCTCCTATACGGACATAATCATCCAACCGGCTGATAAAGGTGGGGAAATTGTAGTTCAGAAGCACAGAATATAGGAAGATCCTACGCCAATTGAATGATAAAAAGACCTACATAAAGCTGGGATGTGATCCAACAAGCTTTTTTATGAGATTCTTGATGAGGCAATTATGTGTAATGAAATCCCTGAGAGCATGGGACAAGCTCTAAGAACTTGAGCTCTAAGAATTCCTATCATCTATACATTGCCAAAGGTGCATAAAGATGTGCAAAATCCCCCAGGGAGGCTGATTATTTTGGCAAGAGGGTCACTAATGCATCAATTGCTGTGTTTCTGGACTCATACCTACAACCATACAGACCTTTCTCAGGGATACAGGACATTTATTGAGTCTACTAGAAAAAGTTAATCTCCATGGGACTGATCCTGGGCTACGGACGTCTGGGGAATTACGCACTCTGCGTAACTATAGCTTAACGGGGAAAAAAAAAAGCGGATTCGTGCACTGGGGACTCCATGGTCAATATAGCATTAACAGCACCACATTAATCTACTACTGAGTATGAAAGGGATTAGGAGTCACTATTTCAAGTGACTTATAAAAAGTAGACGTACCAAAGCATTGAGAAAGACAAGTCAGATGCTTGGTTACAAAAGGAAATGTATTAATAGCAAAAAGATGTAATGATGTCACTTTATAGGTCATTGGTAAGGCCCCACCTGGAATACGGTGTTTAGTTCTGGAGGTCATGGGCCAGATTTATACCCTGTTCAGATTACCAGCTAAAAGCCAGGGTTTTCATGAAATAGCTGGGTTTCATGAAAACCTTTTTCTGGCAATCTGAACGCGAACCCCGGCTCTCTCTCTAGCAGGGTCTTAGACCAGGGAAATCCTGGGTCACCGCTGTCAGTGTGAACGGGCAGCCCGGCATGTCCCTGCAAATACCCAGGGTTTGAAAACACCGGGGATTTGCAGAGTTGGTAATCTGAACGTGGTATTACTAAACTGCGGGTTTGGAAAAGTGGAGATGTTGCCTATAGCAACCAATCAGATTCTAGCCCTCACTTTCCTTTTACATACTAGAGAATGTCAGCTAGAATCTGATTGGCTGCTATA
>WWET01000666.1:91481-103538 GCA_011038615.1 Limnodynastes dumerilii | reverse complement strand
TTTCCCAACATTGGGACTCATTGTTTGTTGGAGTTAGGACCACCATGAGCAGAAAGGCCTTAATAGTGGTTAGTGGCTTATCATATATTTACAAATAAACAAATATATTTACAAATATGTGTAAGATGTTTTTGTGTTTTATTTTACAGATAGAGTGCCGGATTCACACTACTGTAAGTATTGCTTGTACGTCCGTATTTAACCGATAGTTGCTACTGCGCATGCGTAGTAACTATTTTACGTAATCTACGTATTGTTGTTACATAAATTGCGTGTATGCGGTCTTTAAGGCTGCATATACGCAATCTACGTAACTAAACGCCACGTAGATTGCGTAAAATAGTTACTACGCATGCGCAGTAGCAACTATCGGTTAAATACGGACGTATAAGCAATACATCCGGTAGTGTGAATCTGGGCCAGAATGTTATAGTCTGTTACTTTTCTTTCCTTTGTTTCGGTTGATGCCAGAAACAATAACATCAGCTGATTATACATCCCTAAGTCAGCTGACCAAACACACTGCGCTCACACCAACTACATTCTTACCTTCCGAATGCAGGTCTCCAGCGGTGGGGAGAGCTGCCATATGTATAATATACGAATGAATGGTGGGCGGGCGCATAAAGGAATGGCTTGGCTAAGCCCTTACCCAGGATCCTGCATTGTATACGATACCCTTCCGCACTTAATATAGACGGTCCATGCAGATGGTCCAAACGTATGGAATATAGGATCGCAAATTCCGTACGGTAGCTTCTGGCTCAGTGTGGAAAAAGGACTTCCATCAAAAAGGTATTTTATAAGTGCAATAGCCTCCCATCTGTGGTGATAGAGGCTAACACAGTAGAACAATTTAAAACATGATGAGTATAAATAAAAGAATATTCTAAATCTTAAACTAAATTAATGGTCAAATAGGGTCAGTATGGTGTAAAGATAAAAAAAAAAAAATTAAAAAAATACACAATTGTGTTGACTGAATACGTTTTCATGTAACGAACATCCAAAAAAAAAAAAGTACAACAGAGAAAAAAAGATGATGAAAATGTATTATTTGACTTCTTTAGATACTCAAAACAGTATATTTTTTTGGCCCATGGCTATATATGTTACATGGGTTATCATCTTCCCAGGTGTGCGTATTGCAATCTTTTATATCCCTACGAAAGCTTTGTTTCTTTAACAAAACAACACACACTGTAAATAATTATCTTTTTATAGATCTTTCTCTACCAAGGATTCAGTTTCAGGTTTAACAAGACAAAGGAAGGCATTCATACACCAATAAAACACTATCAGGTGTATGCAGACACATATGGTATTGCTTTATACACAATGAAAAGTGATAAAACACAAATACAAAACACAAATACAAAACACAACACAAAACAACTAGTTAAAAGAAACATTCTTATCTTCATGGTGTCAGCACTGCTATAGATTAAATAAATAATTGAAAATAATGATATGTGAAGATGACATCTCACATCTGGAGAAGATGAAGGCTTAATTCCTCTATAAGTTTCCAGTAGGGGTGCCATTATTTAACTTCAAAACAATGATGAGCATTTAATTGGATCAGAACAGGCTGACTGAAATTATAGTAATAAATGAAATAAATCCGAAGACACTGATCCTCCCTGTTACAGTGTTAAAGAGAAAATGAAGGGATGAAAAGAAAAGCATAAAAATACTATTTAGTTCACTGGAGAATTTACTTTGTGATGTTATGTTGCAACACAGGGCGTAGATCTGTAATTTTAGCCATTTCTCCTTAATCTGCCCTAAATAATCAAACAGTGATCTAAACATATGTAGAATAATTGCAGAGACTGCACAGCTCATGTTCTCATACATGTAATCACCCAGCACAAGACATGAGGAGGAAGTTTTATGTTATCCTTCATGTAACATGAAATTCCAGAATTATCAACAAGCTATCCAAACAACCAAACAGTATGTCAGATCATCAAAGCGTTTTACCAGCTGAGCAACACGATAATGGGCCATATTCAGAGAACCACTTTCACGGGGAGTTCCGTGCGTATTTTTAGGATCGGATCAACTGCGCATGCGTAGTAACTTTATTTATGTAAGTTATGATGAATATATGCTCGTATGTGCTTTAAGTACGGGCATGTGAATCACACTTGGGACCATACGTGCGGATGAGCGGCGTAGAAATACGTACTTGAAAATTTACATAAAAGTGGGTGGGGTATTTAAATGAACGCATGGAGGTGCGGTTATAAAGAACGGACGGAGCACATATACGCACGTAAGTCCACGCGGAAAGAACAGAGTGATCTAGAGACTCGTAAGTCACCAACAGCACGTCCAGGAGAGGGGAGTGTCGGGGTTGTTGGCGGGTGTTTCCTTGCGCCAGCTGTGCATATAATTGCGTACATAAAAAAAAAAAACGGTTCTCTGAGTACGGCCTTATAGCAGGAGGAAGAGGGCACAGGTTACAAATTAAGGCCTACCGTTGTCCTGCCACAGCTAAATGCCAAAACTGTATCACAGAGGAAACAAGTGCAATAAACTACAGCAAAACAAGCAGACACTTTGGGCCCAATGCAATTTGCCGCAAAGACGGGAAAAAGCTTGCGGTGCGCTTTATCCCGTCTATTATGGTAGGCAAAATTTGTAGATTTTTATGAGCACTTCTATGTGATGCACATAAAAACGAGTGGGATTAGCTTTGCATAGCAAATAATGCGGTGCACAATTGAATCGGGCCCTTTGGGTCTGACCCAGACTGTAAACAAATGTGATCACAATTACAGTGATCAATTCCTGAACACAACGCAACACATTGCTGCAACTACCTCCTTTCAGATGGACATTTCATGAGTGGGAACGGGTGACCTAATGTGGTCAATGTACATGCATTGCCTTCATGCAAATGAGCCCAATACAAACATCAACATAAGTACACCCTGTTTACTGCTAAAGAACTGTGCCAGCCTCAGAGCACAATAAAGGGTCCACTGAGGTAGTATTTCATCTTTCAAATAATTAATTAAATGTTCATTTAATATTTTAGGATACTAACCACATTCAAGGCCAAAGGCCGGACCAGATGTAATAAAACCAGCTGACTTACGCATATGTTAAGCAATGTGTGGCTACGATCTGCGCAGAATTTATCCACCACAAGGGGGCCGGGTCAACCAACCATATGTACCAGATATGATGGTGGGTGTGCTTAAGCATGTACATCATACTGCAAGGGCTGGGGCTAGCCCTTACATACTGAGTAGCATGCAGAATACTTAAGGTCCGGCCCTGTGCACGGATCCACCATCCGCACCTACGAGGGCCCTGTAAACCTGCACGCTGTACAGTATTTGGGATAACCAATTCCGTACATTAGCCTCTGTTGCAGAGGCTACGCACAGAATTAACTATTAGATCTGGATCCGGACCTATATTATATGTTCACACAGAGCATAACCATCATTTATTTCACATACACAAATCTTTGCAGTATTTTACTATGATGCAGTTATTATCAAGTATAAGTCTCTTAGATTGAGCCACTAGTTCACATAAATTGATCAATATCCTTTTACTGATAAAGTAATTTGCAGCCTTTTGTCTCGCTCTCCTTTCATGTAAATATAATCTCTTGGATTGTTGGACTCTTCCCTGCTTCTGTCTATTCAGCAAGTCTTGGCTCGTCTGACTTTCTCATTGACATGGTACAGTGCTAACTCAATGCTTAAAAGGTTGGGATCTTGGACATGTCGCCACTAACTCTTGCCAGAGCAATGAAGCAGCGAGTAACAAATGGGTCATGAGTGGGGAGTAATTAGTACTTTTACTTGCGTGTGTGTGTGTGTGTGTACATACACACACACACACACACACACACATACGATCACACATACGATCACACATACGATCACACATGATGGGGCATATTCTGCCATACGCAAAGTCTAGAAAATGCAATTGCTGTACCCATTTGTGGCAGAATCCCATAAATCGACATGGACACATGTTATGTCTGCTTTTTGAGCTGTACAAAGATCATGCAAAGTGGCGTAATACTGAATAACTTTGTGCAATGGAATTCTAACGTTCAAACATAAGTGAACAACAACTACTTTATCAACACATTCAAGATTTTTGTAACAGTGCATTTGCTATATTAATATTAGTACTGATCTGGAGGAAGATAAATGTAACAGTATATTTATAGTAAGAGTGAGATGAAACCAAGATCAACCTGTACCAGAATGATAGAAGGAAAAAGTATGAAGGAGGTTTGGAATGGCTTATAGTCCGAACGATACCACATCATCTGTAAAACACGGCGGAGTCAGCGTGATAGCATGGGCATGCATAGCTTCCAGAGGCACTGGGTCACTAATGTTTATGAATGATGTGACAAAAGACAGAAGCAGCCGGATGAATTCAGACATGTATATGTATATATGGTCTGCTAAAATTAAGTCAAATTTCAGCAAAGCTGATTGGACAGCATTTCAAAGTACAGATGGACAACATCCCAAAATATACTGCAAACCCAAACCAACGGGCTTTTTTTTTTATTTTTGGGCAAAATTGTAATATTTTATTCACCTGACCTCAACTAACAAAGGAGGAACGCCAGCATTTAGTAATGTCCATAGATCCAGACTTCAGGTAATCATTGCTTACAAAAAATTCTCTACAATGTATTTATAATGAACATTATTATATTAATTTGTCAAATTGCATATGAGGCCATGAAAATAGGGAAATGTGTATAAAAGAGTCTGGTATGAAATGTCGAAAGGTCAAAATGTCGAGAGATGGAGTATTAGGTTAATATTATTGTAATGTAATGTAATACAGACAGCTCGTAAAAACTTCAGATGTAATATATTTGTAACACTAACATAATATTCAACCGTCGACATTTTTACCAGTCGTCATATTGACAAACAAAATATCAACCGGAAAGGGTATAAAAATGGTTGCAATTCCTAAAGGTTTCAGACAATATTTTTGTTCATCACCAAATATTGTGTCATTTCAAATCCTTTGTGGTGGCTTACAGAGCCGATGAAAACTGGATCACTGTTCAGTTATGTATGAACCTATATGTAGATATGAACGGCTTAAACGAGAAGAAATAAGAAGATACTTGACAAGTCAGCAGGAGAATCAGAGCTTCAGAAAATGGTCATATTTTAACCTCTAGACGTTACAAGACACAGTTCATGTTGCTGCAGACATAGGTCAGTAACTGGCTACAGTACAACCCATGTGATGTGTTCTCTATTGAAAACATCAGCCATTCCTAGTCACAAACATGGCTGTGTAACATCTTTAAAACAAACAAAATATAATTACACACAATTAGTTTTTAGGAAAGCATTTGGCTGGCAATAAGTTAAAATGTTCTTTGTAAAACATGTTATAATATGATACTAAATAAAGTAAGAAAAAGTGGGAACTATAAGTAATCTGTAAGAGTGTCCAAAATTATTTGTACGAAAGAACTGTCTTGTCAGCTGCTGCCAAACTACAAGTCCCAGCATATCCAGTCAGCCAGAGGCTACATTTGTGAAAAACTTCTTGAGAATGTTTAAAGCCTAATTTGCCCTATTGATGCAGAGTCTTCAATACATGCTCTGTTCTCACTCAGACATCTCTGTGAGTCCCGGAGGCCTTTTCCACTTGTTACCATAAAGAAAGCAGAGGAACAGAAAGGCTGCAAAAATACAGATTTCTGCCAACTAAACTCCATCCTCCAAGTAAGCACTTACGTCTTCTGCTCGCTATGCACACAGGATTACAAGAGACAATCATGGTCATGCATCATCCACAGCAGAAACGCACTCAACTCACAGATGCACATCACCACATAAGCAAAAACAGGTGCCTGAAAGGCAGTGGGCAATGCACACAGAAAACATGCCAACACATTTGACCAGTGATAATCCTCCCATATATTACAACATACCTGGCCTTATTAAAATGTGAAAAGAAAAAATATAATGGACAAAACATTTAACTGAAGACCCCACCTGCAACACTACAAGAATGAAGAGTCAGCTTAAAATAAATACCGGTAAGTATTGAAATATCCATAATGACTGGGACTTTCATATAAAACACATGAAAATACAATTGTATTCACTTCTAAGAAACAAAAATAAGTTTGGTGTACAGAGCAGCGGTCCTCAATTTATTTTTATTTTTAGTATTCACATGTTAAATGTGAATACAATGGAATTCAGAACTACAATTATTTTTTATTCTCAAAAATATTTTGCACCATTAGTTTCAGTCCCATAACATAAGGTTTATAAATAAAATGCACATCTGCTTTAACATTTGTTACACTTCCTAAAGGATTCTGTGGATGTCAAGAGACTGAGCATAAATTAATGAGTTCTGAAACCAAAGTGGGGCAAAAAAATGTGCATAACACAGGAATAAGTGACTGACATGTAAACCTACTTTTCTGTCACTCGTCCTTTACATGAGGAGTACATGAAATAGATGAACAAGAAGCAGGTCATAAAAAGGTTTCTATGTAATAGCAAATTAAAATGAATGAGTAATGTCCATGCAGATTAATATATTGGACATAGGAATAAACGTGGACCAAATAGTTATCAATTAACAAAGTAAAGTAGAGCAAGATTCAGTACAATAAATATAAAGTGAACACAGGAAGGAGCGAGGGTTGTACCCCCACTCAGTGCTTTCACTCTTACTATTCTGATCCCCAGACCAATTGCTTCAGGACTGGATCATAGCAGCAAGTACTTATCTGTGATATTTAGCTGGGCAAGTATGTTACACCCAATCTCACCTCTTTCTCAGTCCCCCTACTCTCATAGGGCCTGATCCAGAGCTACGAAAATTCGCACGGCGAATGTGTACGTTCGACCGTGCGAATAAACATGCACGCCCCTAACACTCCCATAGTAAGTACCTGCTTACGGCGGCTATACCCTAACACTGGGTACTACCGTCGGCCGTACGAATTATTGCACATAATACGCTGAGCGTACGGGCTTAGCACGCCCATACTGTACAATTTAAATGGCTATCCCCGCCTCCCTATAGTAAAACGAGCGCCCAGGCGACCGTCGTACCGAACGCACGCCCCTCGAGCGCAAAATTCGCACACCATACGACCGCTATACGCTCATGTCGTCCAGCCGACCGGAAGCTGTCATACTGGGCATGCGCAGTGTGAATTTTCGTATGAAAATATGCAAAAACCGGTCGTACGCTCGCTCGAAATCGGCCAATTTCGTAGCTCTGGATCAGGCCCATTATTACAGTGTTTTTCCCATTGCACAGTATACTAGTGCTATATAAATATGGACAGAAACACACAATCCCTGATATAGGACCGGATACACCCCCTCACACAGTTTCCTATTTCGTGCATAAGAAATGTAGCTTACGCAGCCTTAAGTCACACTTAGGGATCGGTGGTCCATCGACTGCTGATCCTCTCATAAGTGGGTGATCACACCCACAATGTGAAATTCAATTGCTGCCCCCTCCCCACAATAGAGCACAAAGGGGACGCACTGCCCATTGGTACGGAAATACCATCACACAGAAGGAGATCCATACCATGGTAGTTATGTCAGTAAAACCAACTCAAATTTGGGGGGCGCAGACCAAACAGCCCACTTTGTGTGCGTTAGTGGGCAATCGTTAGGACCTGTGACCCGGTCTATGGTTATTAGTAACAATGCAGCTGAAGGTTTAAACTTTGTGTTCAGAATATAATGGGGCTGATCCAGAGCTGTATTTACACCTATTTTTTTCAGTATCAACTGTCGTCCTAAGCAAAACCACGGGCCAGATCCAGAGCTACGTTTCATTGCGTAGCATATTTACTAGGCACTCCCTCTCGCATGTATGTACTTTGGCTGTTTTACACAGTGTAACTACTGACATACGTATAGCCCTCACGTAGTTATACGCCTAAGCACGCCCATGCTATAAGATTTAAATGCCTCACCCTGCCCTCGAAGCGTAATTACGGGTGTCGTATGGCTTGCACGCCCCCTGGAACGTTGTTACGCTACGGATACATGACTGCCCTGTACGCTGTAAATAACGTGGTATAACATCTGCCGCGCGTAAGTACTATGCGGCTAGCGTAAAATCACTTGCGTACGTTACTCTGGATCTACCCCCATGTTACAATGTGGGGGTTCTAAAAGCATTTTCATTATTTTGCGAGCAGTGCAAATACTTTGCTTTTGCTCCTATAACTCACATGCTGCATAGCTTTATGTTTAATCTGTAAATTAGAGTTGAGTTAAGAAACTGTTTTTATAGTTAAAACTTGCCTTCCCTTGCAGTTCAACATGACTTGGCTCAGGTCTACACATGCGCCTATTTTAACCTTACTCCTAAACCCTGGAAAAGCCTCAGAAAATGAACATGGGAAGAAAAAAAAAACTCCCTGACCTACACTCTCCAAGCACACTATCATCAGCTCAGCTGAAGCGCTCTCTCCTGGGATGCAGTGCAATTAAAATGTCAATTGTAGAATTTCCAGTCACGGTAGAAGCGTGCAGGTGTTTAGGGCCTAAGAGATTTTACTGTGGAATGAACCACAGTATCTTTACACGTGCGTTATACAACGGTTAGAGAGGATTTTTTCATACTCGTCTTAAAGCTGTATAAAGCTTTCAGTTCTTAAAACAGAAATTTGAAAGGGCAAGAATTCAGGTAAAGGGAATGCACAGGTCAACTTTAGGTAACTCCTAAAGAGGTATAATCTGCAGACCATGACATGGAACAGGCAGCGTGTCTAATGGTAACTACATAGCAGGAAACAGTTTAAGCAATTAAATTGGACAATGATTTCCTGGCCCTCAGTTCATTATATAAATGTAACTTATGCGTTAAGGTTATTTTATAGCATTTATGAGAAAGTATTTTAATCTGAACAAAATGGAAAATTAAAAAAAATAAATGACAAAATAATGAAATAAAAAAAATTATCTGCATTTTATGTTGCAATTTTACAATATATAGACATATAATGTACATTGTAATTAAAAGGCATCCCACTTGCAATTACATCCCAGCCCCTCTATGAAAAGATTTTGGATGGCCTAGGCATAATAGAAGTGTCTGTGTGTTTTCAACGGGTGCGGGTACCTGGAAAGAACGGCCCTATTTTGATATGAGGCGTAGCTATTGATCCACAGAGCACCGAACACAGTGCTCCGAAAGGTAAGCCTGAAAACTACCCCAACCTTTCCCCTAACCCTCCCCTTCCATGACCCTGACCTTCTCTGCAGCCTGACCCCAGCCCTCCCTTTCTCGCAGCCTGACCCTAACCCTCCCTCCCCTGCAGCCTGACCCTAACCCTCCTTCCCCTGCAGCCTGACCCTAACCCTCCCTCCCCTGCAGCCTGACCCTAACCCTTCCTTCCCTTCAGCCTGACCCTAACCCTGGAGAAGTTACTCACTTTCCCGTGGTGAGGGTCCTGCAGTAGCTGCAGTGAAAAGGAATGGGTGAGTATGCCGATCGCACGATTATCACAACACAAATAAATAATTTTAGTTAGCATAGTCTATAAAGCAAAAAACAATCAGATTCCTTTTTTATTTCTGAATATAGGGGAAACTTGGATTAAACACATAGGTTTGAAAACTACGGGTCACGTCTCACCAGATGCTTTTCTTTATTAAACTTTGTTAGTGTTATTGTCATAACTGATCACAGCTTTTCCTAGAAATCCCCAAAAGATTCATGCAATGCCCTAGTGGTCTACATCATCATTCATAGGAATTGTTCTGATTGATAGGTTAGTTGTGCTGAATCATAGAAATGTGATCCATTGCTTAAAAAAAATACAAAAACACATCTTCGAGCATGGCTGTAATCATTGCATGATTTGAAACTGCAATGTTTGCTCTTCAGAGATCTGGGTCATTCAGTTAAGGTTAATTTAGGTTCAAGTAATCTTTGAAGGTCTATTAGCTACCTGCCCCAGATTTTTTTCTATAATCAATACCAGATTTTTATAATAGATCTTTTAAGGATGGATCCATCCCTGTTTCTCCAATGTGTGTTCCATTTGCGTAAACATATTTCCATTTAATAGGTGTTTGGGACCATTCCTGAAGGCTTCACTAAAGTGTTGTGTTTACTGGAAGCAAGAACGTTATAAAAGGACTGCAAGGCCTACTCACCACTCAGAAGTGAGGCAATGGGTTAGGATGGTTGAAGTAACATAGAAAATATAACAAACATATTTTATGGCATGTCCTACAGCAACTTGATACAAAACATTTTCTAATTTTACCAAATCATATAGGAATAAACTCAAGGCCAGGGCTCGATTAAGAGTTAAGGCTGCCCTAGGCTAAGGAAATCCCAACGTGCCAGACAAAAATTCTATCCCTTTATATTTCAAATGGGTTTCCTTTCATCGCCACCAATGTTAATATTTTTTAATCATCTACAAATTCATTATTCCAAACATTCTTCCAATGGATTCTTCCATTGCTTATAAGCACCATTTCTGGCATCTCACTTTGTCCTGGATAAAACTTGGATCCATCTGTTATCACCTTCCCTCTGGTCAGGGAACATTTGAGGTTTCTATGTATATGAGCAGAGCTGACAAATATATATCACAATTTACTGTGTTTTTCTCCTTGTTTTCTTTCAGACACTACATTTCTCAAGCATTTACTGTTTTAAGTAGAAACTTATCCAAACTTGTATTTCTAGGCAAATATTATTAAACATCCCTGTTTGGTTTACAGAAAGTTCACATACTTTTCAGAAAATGCCAGGTCTTCAAGTACTGTACATCTGCTAATGACAAATAAAATTAGACACACACACACATACACACACAACTTCTGTGGCTCCGAATTTGAAACCACATTCGGAAATGTAGCCACTCTCATTGTGTCTGTAATCTGGAAAAATCTACACAAAGCCTACTTGTTCTGCAAATATTCAAGATAGGTCTCAGGTTCCCTTTCAATTCAACAGCAAACATTTAAAGCGTATATTTCCCAGAGCTGATGCCAAGTCATCAGTCTACCTGCTACTTTTTCCTTTTAGAAAATCCAGTAAATCCTCAGCACTGTGTGACATGAGATCTATTACGAAGGACAGCTGCTTTTAAACCCCTAGCCAATAACTGGGGGGGCTGGGTGCGTTATCCCAAAAGATGTGACTATCTTTTTTTTTTAAACCAAGAAATATCAATACTCCTCCCATAGACTACTTAAATGCCAAATGCGTCTCCATTAATAAGTGTCTGATACATTATAAATTTATAAAAACACGCAAAAGTGAAAACTGCGCTTAAAAAAACCAAGTAGACACAATTATTGTATATAAGTCTCCAAACCACCCTCCCTGATCACCTTGATGTCAACAAAACCAAATGCCACTGTGCTACCGCGGGCTGTATTCAGAGAACCGTTTTCACGGCAATTGCCGTGCATATTTTTAGGTGCATTTCAACTGCGCATGCGCAGTAACTTTTTGTACGCACTTTATCTAGACTATACGCGCGTAAGTGCCTCATGGACGGACTCGTGAATCAGACGTGGGTACATACGTCCGGATATGCGACGCAAAAGTGAAGATTAAAATAAAAATGGGCGGGGTGAAGGCATTTAAAAGAAGGTATGTGGCAGCGACTAACATGAATCGCATGTACAGAGGACTCATAGCACGGCCGAGAGAGGGGAGCGTTATGGGTGAGAGGGGGGGTTTGGCCTGCACCGGCCGTGCATATAATTGCGTACCGTTATAAATACAGCCCCGCAACACTAAAAAAGAGAAAACATAGTAGTGTACTGGATAGGAACTAGATCCAAATAATGAAATATTGAAAACAAAAATTCCTTATATAAACTTATATTTCCTGGAGCCGGGCAGTTCTTGGTGTTTTCCCCAAGATTATTAGATATCTTGGCCCAGCACGTAAATGCATCTTTCAGTCCTGCTCTGCCTGAGCCTCCATCTATAGACCTAATTAGAGAGAATCTCTTCTATTTATTGAAAATGGATGAATACATCCCTCCAGAAAGAGGA
>WWET01000666.1:64897-77464 GCA_011038615.1 Limnodynastes dumerilii | reverse complement strand
GGTGAAAATTGGTTACTTTAAAAAAAAAAAAAAAAAAAAAAACGGATCTCTGAATCAGGTCCTTAGTTCAGCTCCAAGTTTTTCTGCATAGGAACACCATGCCCATTGCACTCACTATAAAAGCTCACAGACAGAGCAATAGTTAATGTGTGTGAATATGTGGGAGATTAAAGGCAGTTTTAAGAAGATTTATATTAGGTCTAACTTTTACACAGGACCCAGTCCAAGTATAGGAGATGCTAAGGTGCTTATACTCAGCTCATAGGTACTTTACACATGAAACACCATATGGTACTCAGCATAGACTTGCTTACAAAGTGCTCATTAACTTACTATTTAAATTATATACAATATAACCCTTAGCAAATTTGTTATAATCATCCCTGTTTTTATTATGTTGGTCAGGATTAACAGAAAAAATATAGGATTGCTGTGACTTGCCATAAAGAAAGGGAAAAGGGGCAGTAAATAATGTGCCAATTTATAGAGGGTTGTTGATCTGCAGTGTATCAAGGGTCAATTTGTAACTCTGACGGATAGGACAGATGATCTACACACCAACAGCTTGCATTTATTGTAGGCAAACCTGGAAAGTAGTCTGTAAAGAGGAAATGAAGTTACCTTGATTACCAACTGGCAGAACACACACCATTGGAGACATTCATTATTTTGTATATTAGTCGGTTTTCCTGAAATCCCTAGGAAATCCCCATGATCTTAAATTCTAGAAACCACAAAGCTGCCTTGTGCTGTTCCTCCCACGCATCAGCCATACTCATTAGTTAAGAAAACACACTTACAGCCAGTTGTTTTAGCTATGAAATGTAGAAACATATTAAGATCTGGTACCTTTCACCACATCAAACAGCTACTGTTTCCACACACTACAGAACCACCCATATTGTCAGAGGCCCCGCGTTCTTCTGCTGAAAACATGTACGGGTGATTGATCGCCTTCTAGTGTATTCATTGATCTTAAAGCTTTGCCATAAACATGTGATGACCTACATTATCAGCACAGCTCTGAGAAGTTATAAATACAAATTCAATGACATGATATCATCCCAGCTTTACTGTATGTGCACAGCTTCCATGAAAGTCATGTGTAAAACAAGCCTGGTGCAGGACTCTCTGTTCCTTCCTCTTGCCCTCTCCCCTATTTCACCACTACCCTCCATACTCTTGACCTAGACCCCTCCACAACCATTTCTTGGTAGGTCTTTTCCTCCGTCTCTCAATCTCAGAATTGTATGGTGTCTTCGTTCTTATTTTAGTGTTACCCTTTGGCACTTTGTTTATTATTTTTGGCACGGCTGTTACCTATACAGCGCTCAGGGCTCCTGCGGGGGCTTTATAAACGATAAGAATAGTGAAATGTTTATTTAAAAAAAAAATAATAATACAAGGGTTAGCGGTAAAAATTAGAACGATATCCAGATATCCTTTACAGGATGTTCTGTTAAATGTTTATGGTACAGAAACCTACCTTGAAAAGAGTATGTAACAGAGTAAACACAGTTATACTTTCAAGTGAAACATGCATCCTGCCACGTGTACAACATTTCAATGTTTGGTGTTTTTAACAGCTGGAAGAATACAGGAACCAGTGTTTCATGGAGCCTGTTGGGTATGGTGACCGGCACCACTACACAATCTCTCCTGGGGATCCGTCCAGCCATTGTCTCACATCAATTCACAGCAATTACATAATGTGTAAGGGGGGGGGTCTAAAATTAGATCACTAAAAGCCCACTTACAACTTTCCCAGACGCACCCAAAACATGAGGTCATTTAATAGATCTTTTTCCACTAAACTTTATTGCATTTTTACGCAGATTATGGGAAACAAGGTACTGATAACCTAAAAGGTGAATTTAAAAATAAAAACAAACATACAAAACTAAGGCTCTCTCAAAACTAATATCATGGACAAGTTTTATCAGAACAAGATCAGTGTTTTGACTATCTCATAAAAAAATATAAATGAAAAAAGGGAAAAAGTATTGACTATATATTAATTATACAATACAGTACACTACTCACACAGATTCAGGGTTTTAATACTCACAACAATACTTCAGGTCACCAGGTGATTGGAAAATAACTTTTGTCTCTACATTGGCACTCTGGACTGCAGCGCCAGCCTAAGTACAATGCCGGATCTCTGTAGCATCCTAAACTCCATGCAGGTGAGGGAAGGGCACATTCCGTCCTCGGATATAGCACAAGGACAGAATTCTAGATCCAGATCCCTAATAGGAAAGTGCATTTTTTTTTTTCAATTCTGAAATTAATCTGGATTGCTAAAAAAAAAAAAAAAAAAAAAATAAAAAAAAATGTATTTCCACCCTCTAAGCTTAATACATTGTTTGATCTGGAGCATTTTACAATCCCAGTAATTTAGAAAAAGTCTACCTATAGTAAGTCTTAGGACCAGATTTGCTAAACTGCAGGTTTGTAAAAGTAGAGATGTTGCCTATAGCAACCAATCAGATTCTAGCTCTCACTTTCCTATCACATACTAGATAATGTCAGTTAAAATCTGATTGGTTGCTATGGGCAACATCTCCACTTTTCCAAACCCGCAGTGTAGTAAATCTGATTAATTTCAGAATAAAAAACTGATTAGATAAATAGATTTCCTTTTCAAAACTTAGATCCAGTTAGTGACACATATATTGCTGAAGCTAGTAGTAGTAGCCTACACATGTACAGTAAGTAAGCCAAAACAAAAGTTACAATTGGTCATTTTAAACTGCAAAACCTTTGAAACAATTTATCAGCTACATCTGAATAGCAGCAAGCTCTGTAACAGCATGAGCGCAGTGTCTCATCAGGACAAGGAATTATAGAGATCCTATGAACAATGGTACATACATACACACTACACAGACGCTGAAACAGGCACAATTTCACAAACAGTTTATATGGATGTACTTTCATACAAAAGGATAGACATAGATAATGGTAACAACTTAAACAAAAACCAACACACCAATCTAGTGCTTGGGATAAACTTGCTACTTAATTAAACGCTGCTGGTCAAAGGGTTTGTGAGACCCTAATATAATTATAGATAACGGTGTAGGAAAATAATCCACCATCTCAGATACGGTCAGGTTTGTGTGAACATGCTGAATATTGACATTCTCAACACAGGGGACAATTACTTTATTACAGGTTTGATGCAGCTGTAGATTGCAGCTCAAGCACCATTTACTCCCTTCGCTCCCTAGCAAAACATACAGACACAAACTTTTAAAGACCATCTTAATGTGGTGTTAATGCTTTAAAATTTGATGGAGTATTCGCCTAACCCCTGCATATTCCCAATGCTTCAGCAGAATTAAGGGCTCATTGACACGTTCTCTGGGGACAGATATAAAACAAAATGACCTTTTATCCTTTAGTTTTACATTTCTTCACGTTTTACATTACAATGCATAGGATTGGTAACTATAAAAAAAAAATGTTTAAATATATAAGTTTAAAAACGCAATATGCATTACAAGCACATTATCAAATTACGGGTATGTTGGTGTTTAACACACTTGCATACTTCTTTAATGCATTTGGTGGTGCACAGGCGCTACTGCATCTTTAGTAAACATGTTTATGGCATAGCTTTTCAAAGCATGCTATATGTGGAAAAAAATGGATTTCAATGTGAAGTATTGAAATGGTGGCTTTACCTACAAAGTAGATTAGACATAGCCAATTGTCTTACCCAGCCTTTGGCTCTCCAAGTGTTGTAATACTACGAGACTCAGCATGCTTTTAGAGAATAGGCATAGCGGATTCCTGGCAAAGCATGCTGCGATTCGTACAGTCACAGCACCTGGAGAGTCCCAGGTTGGCCAGGCCTACGCTAATATATGCAAGAAAAAAAACTTTCATATAGTTATGACTACAGAGCACACCACCTATCAAGTACATTCAAGACAAGATAGATGATTTTTGATGCTTGAAAGTGTGTGTGTGTGAACAAAGTGGGACACAAGATGTGCAGCTCAATAGTTAAATCATACCTCCCAACATTTGAGAATTGGAAAGAGGGACAAAATTTCACGGCATCTTGTACCGCCCAGTGGGCGTGTCTAGGGAAGTGGGTGTGTCTTGCACTGCCCAGATGGTGGGTCTAATATTTTTTGTCGAATGCTGTTAAAAAAGGTTTGTGATTTCTTTTAAATATTACTAAATGAACTAATATTTAAATATTATGCTACACACACTGTAATCGGTGCGCCTGGAGCCGGCAGACTGTCAAGAGATTTAACAGCTGCCGGACTCCCTTAATCAGTTTGGCACCTGAAGCTCGCGCTCCGCCTGCTCCACACTCCCTACGCCTCTGCCCCTAATGCCAGCCTCCATCTGACCACCCCTATGCCAGTCTCCATCTGCCCCCCCATTATTTGCCATTGCCTGCCTCCAATGATTGCCCCCAGCCTCCATCTGCAACTTGTGCCTGCCTCCTTGTCTGCCCCCATATGTCAGCCTCATTCTGCCCCTATTATTTGCCAGTGCCTGCCTCCAATGATTGCCACCATCTCCATCTGCCCAAATGCTATGCCAGTGTGTCTGCCCCTAATTGTCAGCCTCCATCTGCCCCACTGTATGCCAGTACATGCCTCCATTTATTGCCACCAGCCCCAGTTTTTTGCCAGGGTGTCTGCCCCCAATGTGAGCCTCCATTCTGCCCCCATATGCCATGCCAGAACCTTTGTTTCAACTTTCTTACCTTGCTTTCAATTGAATTCTTCTTTCCTCTGCGGTGCTTCCACAGCTCAGCTGCTCGTCGGGTGCGGTGTCTGGTCTGCTGTCACATGATAAACTGCCAATACAGGGCTTCCATTGGAGCAGACCTGTTCAACGGGCTTTAAAGAGCCCTGCCGCATGCGCAACAGAATCCGATCAAGCAGCGGGAGCGGGACAGCCCCCGAAAGTGGGAAGGTCTCGCTGAAATCAGGACAGTTGGGGGGTCTGCTGATCCAATGAATATGTTAAACAGTGGAATAATGCCCCACCTAAATGTGGAACACGTAGAGCTATCCAATATAGGCAGCCATGTAAAGTAACACCAAAAAAAAAAAAAAAATAAGTATGTGTTTGTTCATACAGAGAAACTTAACTCAAATAGAACATCGGTGAAACCAAACAAACACTTGTTTGTTCATGTTAATAATTCTGAATAAGCTATATTATCAGATTCACCCAAAGGAAACTATGTGCATTTTATAGAGGCCCGGGGTTATTATACAGGGAATGTGAGATATATGCCTTTTATATGCAGTTTGATCTGCAGTAAAAATTATGGAGCTGATCCAGAGTTTGGAAGAGAGGGCAAAACAGGTGCAAGCATAGACATGAGCAAAACCATGTTGCAGTGGGAGGTGTGACAATGAACGGTGATTTTAGTTTGCATGCAGGAATATATTTTGCTCTTGCACATCTTGCATCTTGTCTACACTTGCATCTGTTTGTACCACAATAAAAAAAAAAAAATTTAAAAAAATTTTAAAAAAAAAGGGATGTAAGTGCATCTCTGAATCAGACCCTACATGTGTAGCATTGCTGCAGGTAGCAGGTTTAATAAGATATTCAAACCTATCAGATAAGATGAACCACAGCTGTTCCATAGCTTTATAGAGCGAGTGGTAGTGTAGATATAGGATTGCCTTTTCACAGTAGGATATTTTTATCACAGTAACTAATAATTTCTTATTTTCCATATAAGGCACTAACAGAGAAAAAAAAGTGGAAATATGCACTTAACCCGATTTGTTATCTGACATACAGATGATCACACAGATTGCTGACCTGTCCTACATGTGCTTAAAGTTCTGTTTCCCTTAATCACAACACTTTTTATGATATGATACAAATAATCACCTTCAGTCAATTCCAGTAACAACTGGTTGTAGGATGACCCTGATTGCTATTGGCTGTGGATACCCTCGCCATGCCTGGGCTAGTAGAGCCTAGTGCCACAGGTTTCTCAGATTGCCAGATTTCTCTACCAACTCCAGTCAGATTATGATGCATACTGGATGAAAATAAGAAATATCTTTTTGTGTGGAGTGCACTTCAGTCATCATGTAATCACTCAGATAAAAAGGTTTATCTGATCTAGTGAAATAAAAACTGTAAACTCAGTCTATAAAAGCCTGCAATTCATCAGACAAACACTTGGGGTGACTCACAACTTCAGTTCTTTGCCTTCTGCATGTTTGGCATAGTACACCTGCAAAGCTGATCCGCCCCTAATGAAATGTACACCTGACTGTTGTAAGAGGAGCCAGCAGGTTAATAATGCAGCAGACCACAGTCCCAGCCAGTCAGCACATCCTTACATTTGTTGTACTGTCAACAGTACAGAAAATCTCTTAGATATCTTAATAAAACCTCAACCTATAATGCTGTGTTATGCAGCTTGGTTTACACAAGATGGAACAAAAAATGGCGATGAGCAGTTTGAGAGGAACCCTTTCTATGAAACAAAAGAAGCGAGGCGATACATTTTAAACTTCATTTACAAGAAATAAAATTGAAAAATAAAAACTCTTTAAAAAACTCATTTAATATCACTTTACTTTCTTTTCCTAGAAAGCAAATTTATATTATCAGAGGATTAATCACCTACTGGGGCAAAAAAATAAAACATAATTCAGCCTGTCACAACTTCCTTTATTCTAATCCACATCTTCTACTAGGAAAACATTTATCAGTATAATGGCCATTAGGGGGCTGATCCAGAGTTTGGGAGTAAGGGCAAAACCATTTTGCTAAATAAGGGTTGCAAATTAATTTGAATTATTTTGCATGCAGGGAAAAGACTTTCACATAGAACTCACATATGTTTAGTCTATAAATTATACCCCTTTCACATTACCACCAAATACCCGGGCTTTTCATCAAAAACTCGGCATTTCACAAAAACCCGGGTTTTTGGTGGTGATGTGAAACCGCCACTTCCGGTAGACCCGGGTCAAGAGACCCGGGACTTCAACACGGGAAAAAAGAAGGGTTTTTCGTGTTAAACCCGGGAAGGGTGGGTTCTTAAAATGCGGCCAGTTTCTTTTGAACACAGGTTTTTCATTTCTGGAACTTGATTGGATGTTTATCTGGCGCTGGCGATCAAAAGCCAATCAAAGCCACTATCTGGAATGATTGACACTTTACTTTAAAGGCAGACCCGGGTTATTTGGTGGTAATGTGAAAAGGACAGACCCGGGAAATTCCCGGGTTTTTGGGCGGACTTATAACGCGGTTTTGAAAATGACACGGCAATGCTGCCAGAAAAGAGATCAACTAAGAAGAATCACCTCTTAATTCTAATTCCACTTTCACATGTTAAATTTGCCATCTCTGCAAGGTCAATATGGCTCAGGTCAACACTGGCACCTAAAAAATGGTATAAGTGCAGCACTGGACCAGCAAAAAAAAAAAAAAAAAGTTAAATTCACTAGAGGGATGTAAAGGTTTCATCTAACATGTTTAAAAATAAAAAATAACAAATTATGTTTCTATACCAAATAGCTGGTCAGACCAAGCACTTCCAACTCCACTGACTTATACTGCAGTTAGAAAACTAAAAATACTGTAACGTTCTGTGTGACACATCCAAAGTGATATATTAAAACATAGGAACTACCAATACTATTTACAGCAATAGGACACCAGCAGGCTGTTCACAAATATAGCAAAATGAACAGCACAGTGTCACCTGTGCCTACTACTCCAGCAGTTATTTATTCAAAGCACTGTCCTTCAAGATGCTTTGCCATGCAACAAATCTGATGTCTACAGAGGAGATCAATGAACTTACACCATTACACACTTACTCCTGACTACTCTCAAACTATGCTCTCAATGCAACACTGCTAACCTGTCCAATGTATAAACTAGAGGGAGGTTGAATATAAACACTTTCTTGGACAGGTTGGTAGACGTAGCAATGCTTCAGAACAAAACAGAAAATCTTGTAAATACAGAAAAATTATATTTGATAATTATAGGAGTTCTTTATCACAAACATTACAAGCGATTGGGAAACTACTGGATCTTAGGATTAGTTGGGTTCTTTCTGGACTGTGCACATATACAAATGCAACTGCTCAGAATATGTTGACAACACCACATTGCAGAAGTCTGAGTCCACTACACCATTATTGGATTTAAACACGGCCGTGGTAAAGCATGATGGGACTTGTAGTTTCTAAACATATGGATTTGCTTATGCCTTTTCTATATCAATACAATGAAACTTGTAGCCTTCACTATGTGTGAATTATACCCCAAACTTTTTAATTTTACATACACACACACATACATACATACATACATACATACATACATATATATACACACACACATATATATATATATATATATATATATATACATATATTTTAGAAGTGACGGTATGAAACTATAGAAATAATAGAAGTGAATAGGGATTTAGTGTTTTTCAATTAAATCAGTGGGAGAAGTGACGGTATGACATACCCCATCACTTCAAGAATATATATCTCCACACACATTATAGTATACGCATACACAGCATGTATATATAGTAATCCATATTCCTTACATCATTACACATTTATGACCGTGCATTATACCATGTGCCATCCTGAATAAATAAGGATCTGCATTCAGGCTGCATCTTTACAAAAGAAACAATTCAGCCACATGAAGTGCCTGGAGCTGGAGCTGCCTCACAGTAGCAATGCAATGGAAAGTTCTGCAGGCTTTTCAGAGCCCCAGTTAACAACAGACGTTGCAATCAATCACACAATAAGGCTAGTGTTGGCCAGCACAGAAAGTGGCCGCGTTTCCCAGACTCATTTCAAACCAATTTTATTCCTTTTTCAGATGTACAAGTTAGAGGTACATAAATGACTGACAAAGTGGATGTAGGTATCAGGCATTCCATACTGGAAAAATTTGAGAAATAACCGTGTATTTACAGCCAGGAAGCGCCTATGTGCTCCCTCTTTCTCACTGGCCTCTCATTCTAAACAGAGATGAATAGGGCTCTGTGTTCATGAGCTGTCAGTTCAGGGACCAGCCACAGCAGGTATGCAGTGCCCCATAGCAATTCATTTGCAAGGGAAATAAGACATTTAAACATTTTCATAACTAACGGTGTTCAGTTAGATGGCAGCAGCCAAAATGAGAAATATGTCATTTTATTTCATTTTTGGGACACACCATGATGGTATCATTTACGTGCTACAGGAAGATGCAAAGGAACATTAATACAATTAAACCTGGGTTTTCCATTAGTAGTAAAATCAGTGGGCACATAAAAAAACACACACACAGGATAAAGGATGTGATCTATGGAAAATTGGGACAATAGTAGCAATCATATAGCAACAATATAATAGTCTGGTCTTAAAATAGCCAGTAACACCTGGAACATGAAAGGAAATGTGTATGATGATTTCTGAACACTTAGGGACAGACAGAGAGGGCTATTGCAGAATGTAGTGTCCTTATGAGCTACTGCAACTGTACCAAATAGATATAGGGTTGTCATAGCACCTTACCCTGGCACACCACAGGCTGCAGACATAGCTCTGGGATGCAGCCAGTATCCATGTTTACACCTGGAGGACTCAGGTGGGCATTCATTCCGCTGTGTATGTAGCTGTGAAAAGTTAACACTATGATAAGAAAAGTATGCACATGAAGCAGTGCAGTGAAGAAGCTTCTGGAGAAATGGAGTGCATCAGTGGAAGTCCAAGCAGCGGCAATAGAATAATGGGTATTTACCTCGATCCACTTCTGCGCCTCTCTACACGCAGCCTCGGGTGGAGATTCCTGCGGTGGGTTCACGGGCTCCAGATCTAGTGCAGGGCTGGCCATGTCCAGGGTCCGGCAGCGGCGTGCCTTCCTTCCTCGCAGCAGCTGAGGTGGAGGGTCTGCACAAGGCAAAGGAGACCCCCCCAAAAAAATCCTCCTGCTCAGCAGACGAGCGCAGCGAATCCCCAGTCTGTGCCCTGCTGCAACGTGATCCCTACCACACACCAGCTAAAAATAATCAGACGGCTGCAGCTTTTGCCTTTAGTCCATGCAAATCCCGAAGCCGCCGCCTCCTCCTAGAGCAGAGGCAGTAATCACATGCCTCATTACATGAGAGCCAGGCACTACTGCAGGCAGCCGACAACAGGGTGGAACAATTAACAGTGACAGTCCACGCTAAATATCATCCTTCCCACCACACAGAAAAGCGCCCTCTTGTTTCCCAGCCTGGTCTTTTGTCCTCCGGCTCAGGTGTCTGCTTCCATGGCTGACATGGTAACAGGCGGGCACTGCACCTGTATGTCCATCACCATGTGTGTGTGGTACAGGATCCAGACCTGGTATTTTATGTCATAAACTGACATAAATCCAGTCAGGAATAATGTGCTGTCTAGGCAGCCACAGTGCATGATAATCTTAATTGTGATACATACAGTGGTCAGTGTGAGGTATTTATCGTGATATCATACTAAGACATGCATTATATGTGGTATTTTCCAGGGGGGGGGTCTTTTTCTCGAGATTTTTTAAATGTTGGTTTTTTTTTATTATAACTGCAGGCATTTTATTCTTTATTAATATTGCATCAAAATATTCTTTTTTATATATTTATTTTTTTCTAGTTTTTAGCATTTCCAGTCTTATTTTAAATACAACAAACAACAGTCTTTGTTTTTTCATAGTCGTGGTCTGGTCATACAGTGGAACTGCTTTAATAGTGGTCTTTTTGGGCTCAATTCCATTGGTCGCTGTGCATTTTTCACAAATTTACATTGCGGATTTCATCTCGCACCCCATTTTTCTTATCGGAATAGACGCACTTCGCATTTATTCCCATCTTTGCAGTCAATTGATTCGGACCCTTTATGTCTAGTTACATTATGTGACTTGTATACAATAGTAAAAACTAAGGGGTAATGGAGGGGGAAAACTCATGGGATACTGGAAATGAGAAACAGTGCATGATACTTATGGTTATGTAAGTAAAACTATTTAGGTATTGCATAGATTAGGAAAAGAACAATGTAGTACAGGCTTTGTGTTTTTCCATGCGGTCCAAAGAAGGGATTAGAGTAAGAAGATACAGGAAGGATCTTTCCACTTCTGTGACGACAGGATTTGGGAGGAGAATTTAGCTAAATGTTTATTTGCATCCTGGAGTAGGTAGTAATGAAGAAAGCTCCCCAGATCCCTAACTACTGAGCAAGAGTATCCCATAAAGAGTTGATTCCTAGGCAGTTTCACCAAATGTGGAAGAGCATCTGTCCACTGTCCTTCCAGGGCACTGAGGAGAACGAAAAGAGCAAGGAAGATTCTCTGTGGTTAATAATACATATAATAAACATTTAAATTGATAATTTTTCATGGCACAAGGAAGTCGTATACTTCTAGCCCACCCTTTTATGTCCTGTAGACCCAGGACATAGTCTAAGAGGGTGCCACAGATAATAGAAATCATACCTTTTCTAAGGATATACAAATTCCTTAAAGGGTGAAACAGGTCAGGAACTTTGGCTTGAGGGAAATCAGATATGGAAGGGCCTTACCTGAAACAAGTTAAATACTGGGAAGGTCAGGATGCAGGGGTTTGTGGTGCTTAGGTGAACGCCAGAAGCATCTGTCTAGTAGATCATAAAGCAAGTACCAGAATTCTTCCTGGGTATGGAGAAGCAAAGGCCAGGATGCAAGTAAGGGTAAGAAGTGGTGTGGTAGGTGACGTTTATACCCAGGGTCTTCAGGTAGATTTTAGACCAGAAATGCACTGTGGATGGTCATACATTTCAGATTGGTACACCTTGTTATGTTCACCAGGAGAAGGACTTCCATAAAACAAAATCATATGTGAAATTTAGCTTCTTTTGAACTGAGTATTATATTTGGCACACAGTCCCTTGATGTTAGTTTGTTGTACTCTGTCTTTTGAAGTTTACTGTTATGATGATCTGTTTATTTTTAAAGCTTGCTTATGTATTATAATGTGTTTTAGCATCAAATAAAGAGATAAGATGTATTCTTATGGATGGAGCTTGCTTCCAAGTCATATACCTTTTGAATTACGTTATAATATTAGCAGCTATATTTTTGCAACAATTGTATGTCTATTTGACTTTTTTTACACTGTATGAACCGCTGGCACTTGTTATTTGCTTTCCCGAATAATATCACAATTCTACCCTATTTTTTTTTATACATTCAGAGGCCTTGTTTAACCATTAATTAGGAAAAACCAAAGAACACGGACAGTGAGCCCATTATTTATACCCTTATGTGTTATTGAGAATACTTGGATTTGTAATAATAATATCCACTATTGGGACCGGATCCAGACTTCCCCTAGTTTCTATGCGGGAGAATTGGGTTTTGTCTGTTTTTGTATTCTGTGCATACGTACACATCCCTACGATCCAAGTGCTCACACGTGGATAGGGACTATACTACAAAGAACAGTATACGCGGACTAAAGGACGGTGCACCAATCCAGACGCGGGCTAAAGGACGGTGCACCAATCCAGACGCGGGCTAAAGGACAGTGCACCA
>WWET01000666.1:47198-58074 GCA_011038615.1 Limnodynastes dumerilii | reverse complement strand
AGAGAGATGAGTGGGGGATAATAGGAGTCTGGAGAGAGATGAATGGGGAATAATAGGAGGCTGGAGAGAGATGAATGGGGAATAATAGGAGGCTGGAGAGAGATGAATGGGAATTAATAGGAGGCTGGAATGAGATGAATGTGGAATAATAGGAGGCTGGGGAGAGATGAATGGGTAATAATAGGAGGCTGGGGAGAGGTGAATGGGGAATAATAGGAGGCTGGAGAGAGATGAATGGGAAATAATAGGAGGCTGGAGAGAGATGAATGGGGAATAATAGGAGACTGGAGAGAGATGAATGGGAAATAATAGGAGGCTGGAGAGAGATGAATGGGGAATAATAGGAGCCTGGAGAGAGATGAATGGGGAATAATAGGAGGCTGGAGAGAGATAAATGGGGAATAATAGGAGGCTGGAGAGACATCAATGCAGAAATATAGGGAGGCTGGATAGACATCAATGGGGAAATATAGCGAACCTGGAGAGACATGAATGGGAGAATATTGGGAAGGTGGAGAGCCATGAGGGAAAATAATAGGAGACTGGTGCCTACATTGGAAGGCAGGATACATGCAAGTGGGGAGAGATTGGATGGATATATACTGTACACACTTCTTTTGTATTGTGATTACAAATGTTTTCTGTTTTATTATGACACAAAGAGGCCTTTTTTAAAAGCATTGTGCATTCAAGAATGTTAAATTTGTTGCATAGAGTTCTGAAGGAGGCAATTTGTACTGTGTGGTGGCTTGTATGTTATAGCATCACTAGGATGATGTCCTAGTATTAGGATGGTATCCCATCAGAGAGCATATCTGACAAAGCCCACCGCCAGAAGCACAGATGAGAAGAGTATCCGTTCCCGGTTCAGCCGGAGCAGCTGTTATTTTTATTAAAGATAACAGGGGGCGGAATTTCCTCTCTTCTGTCAAAAAGAAAGAATAAAACCCTGCTTACCTTATTCTGTGACTCTGAGAGCAGCTGTGGCGCGGCATCCACCAATCAGTGCTCAGCCGGACAGCGCCATCCTATAGGACACACTGCAAGATTAGTTTACTCTCGCAGTGTGTCATGTGACCGGCGCTGTCACTGAACACTGAGAGGAGGATGCTGCTCTCAGTCACAGAATAAGGTAAGCAGGGTTTAATTCTTTCTTGTCCTGGAGGGGGGGAGGCGCATTTGGGCATTTGCCCTGGGCGTAATTTAGGCTAGTTATGCCCCTGATGGGACCCCTTGTATGTTCGGTTTTTATGAGCCTGACTTTAACCACAAATTGTAATGTAAATTACCCACAATTATTCATCTGTTTTTACACAGTGTAAAGGTGCAATAATATAACAGCTCAATTTATGTACACACTCCCTGCATTCTTGATGTAACCTCATAAAACTTTAATAAACTTAAGTTTCAATGTTATTATTAATCTGTATAATTTTATATAAGCATTGTCATTTTATAAGGAATAACATTAACATCAGATATTTTTGGAATCCACTGTTTGGCAGTCATTATAGGGATAATAGTTCTAGACAGCTTAATACTGTAATTCTAGCAGAGTGTTCACATTCCAGCAGTGAAATATTTCTAACTTAACTGCTAAATATTATGATAGAAATGTATCACTGAAACAAATAGGAGCTAAATGCTTTAACTGCATACTCATTTTTTTTATACATATATACATGCATGTACACGTAAATATATATATATATTTATATTTATATATCTCAAGAATATTTATTTATTTATTAAAATCCTCAACAAAAACACATAGGACTTATGTGACATATTTGTAAGTAAGTTTGCAGTTTGCTTTATTTTTTGGGGGCTTATGAGACCCTTGCTCCAAATGGTTAACAGCACAAGACATTACTAGCCCAGACAAAGAAATCTCAGAGGGAAGACCCATGGTCTAGGACAGGCATTGACAATTAGCAGCACTCCTGGGTTAGGGTGACTTCCACTGTCATTCAAACAAGCTGTAGACCAGGCCAGGGCAGTTTCCCTAGGGAGACTGGGTATGCAGAAAATGTGCCTCTCACCCCTCCTGAATTTAGGGTTCTTGCCACACCCCTAGTTGGTTGATGCAAGGTAAAAACGTGTGTAAAAATTTGAACTAAAAATACAGGTACTAACATAGCCTCGCACTCAAAATGGGTTTGAGCCTCTTTTTAGTAGGGTAGAGGTTAGACTGATAAGCACTGGGTACGGGATTCAGATGGAAAATGTGCAGGGGACTGTACCTCTGCAAAGTCAGAGGGGAGGGCACATGCGTCCTCCAGTGAGGTCAGGCCACTTACGCATTTTGCATGCGTAAGTGATCTCCTGGGTTTGGTTGAGGAAGGTTTATTTGAGCTTTGGATGTTTGTAGTGCGCATACTAGAAAAACCTATGGTAATGAATTGATAAAGTTTACAATCGACAAAGACATAGGTAGCCTGAAACTACGACTCCCATTATGTTCCAAATTTAAGTATCGCAGCAAGAGTGTTTAAGAAATGAATGGGCCAGTTCGCAGGATTTCCATACACACACACACAAACAGTAGTTTCCACCATTATTAATCATTATCATTATTATAGTAATGGAGAAACTAGTGTATGTAATTTTTAATGCTGAATGATACACTGTGAATTATTATTTATAATTTCAGAAATTTTTAAGTACTTGAGATAAACATGAGGATCTTATGTAAAATTGTAAGATTGGGACGGATCCAGAACTACATCTGTCTTCCATAGACGGACGTAGTTCAATAAACAGTAGCTACTGTGCATGCGTAGTAGCTATTGTACGTAATCTGCATATCGTTTCGATACGTAGATTGCGTATATGCGGCCTTTTATATGCGCAGTAGCTACTGTTTATTGAACTACGTCCTTCTATGGAAGACGGACGTAGTTCTGGATCCAGCCCATGGGCTGGATCCAGACCTAGTTAAGTGCTTGAACTTAGTTACTCCTGGGCTAAACCATGTTGATTGCAGGGGAGTCATATTTCATGTGTTGCAAACAGTATTAGAGTTGAGAGGTGATGTTTACTAGCCTAAGTCTAAATAACAGTGTGATAGTAAAGCTGGTCAGTATCTGTGTGCATTAAGCAATTAAAAGATATATCTCTACAATATCTCTACATGCAAAGAATACAATTAACTTGACTCCCCCTGAAATCAGCATGGTTTAGCCCAGGAGTAACTAAGTTCAAGCACTTAACTAAGTCTGGATCCAGCCCCATGTCTTTAAAAGAGGGCTGTACCCAGGGATAAACAAGGGGGTGCACCCAGGGCTGGTTTAGGGGGCATCCGTTTTCTTTTTGCCATTAGCACTAAAATTCTAGATACAGCTTTGATACTTTACGTACCTCTGTATGAAACTATATTCACACATCAAACACTTCAGTTGTTATTCAGGGCTAAGTGCCCTATGAAGGAAAATCACTGAAAGTCATGCAGCTTTTCAGTACTAAAGACAATCAATGAGCAAATATTTAAAATCTGCATAAAAATTAGGAACAGTTGGTAATTATGGCTGAATTATTATTACTGCAATTTTTAGTAATTATGCTGCTTTTTTTAGAAATGCTTTTTGTTATCTTGGGTAAATATAATCATAAATAAAAGCGCCAGCATCTGATTTTCTTTTTCTCTCTCTCATTTTTAGCACTTTATTTATTTTTGGTACAAAATTAACAAAAAAAAAAGAGCATATTTGTGTCTATTCTTTCCCTCCGGACAGCCTGGGAAAATAACACTTCTCCTGTCTGAGACGGAATTCTGCACCCGTGTGGCTAACCTTGTGTCTGGATTCCCATTGTTTTAGACAGGTCCAGCACCTTCTTATCTGTCATCCAGCATAGTCTGTTTCCTGCCTCATCAAATGCCAAATAGTGTCTCTGTTTCCCAGTCCCAACGGAAAATCACTTTGGAAGCCAACCTGACCCCTTACTGCCATCTGGCTGCTAGATAATATGTACAAACACAATTTAATTCTTTGAGACTCTAAGGTCTCAAACTCTATTCATCAGTGCCATAAAATACTGTTAAATGTCCTTTGAAATGTCCTTTGGGAGTGTTGTAAATAATGAAACCTAAATGAAAGATCTATCTTTGTAAATAGACTTCTGGGTTTTGCTTCACTACATATTATATTGCTACTATAAAAAGTTTTGTATATTTGAGAGTTTTCCATCATCAGTGAGACTATACTATATATTTATGACACTTAGACCAATATTAATATGGTGCCAACATATTAGGAAGCACTTCTAAGCAAATGTTTATTCAATAATTTTTGCGCACCTGAAATCTAAATCATTTAATATACAAACACCAGGGCTAATTTCATCAGAAGCCAATTAGTATAATATGACATGTTTGGACAGTGGGAGGAAACCCACATAAACAAAAGATAATCATTCAGCATCCACCCATGAATATTAATATATGTATCACTGCTTTGATGTGTTTAGAGAGGAACACAGTAATATGTGTGTCATGAGTATGTAGTAAAATCAGTTTAAAGTGAATATAAAGTGTAAATCAGTGGTACCTAAGCAAGGTGGGCATCATATGTATGTATAGAACTGTTATGGGATTAACTATCATTCAGTTCTATGTCCACAGTGACAGACAATTGAGTTACTGGTGCAATGTAGTTAATCTTCGTGACTATTTACAATCCAGGAGATAATGTAGAAAAGTAAATAATAAAACTCCACCATGCTGGCAATAATATAAGTGTAGGTATGCATGATTTGACTAGAGGTTTATCTTTACAAAGATCATTGGTCCGGATTCATAGTTACGTAGTTTTCGTCTTACGTAAAATGAAAACTACGTAACTGTGAATCCCGACCATTCTTACTATTGTTATGGAAGCAACATTGCTTGGAGTTTGTCTGTATTTGATGGACAAGTGGGACACAAAGGTGACACAAATGAAGCCAAATTTGAAAACAGTTTTATTACTGTGTTATTGAATAATAAAAATAGGTGGAAAGGGAAAAGAAATGGAACCAGACTTATGAAAAGTGGCCATTCTAGGCATTAGGATTGGAAAAAAGCCACTTACACCGGGTCTCTGATGGCAAGGCAGGAGCGAGCTCAAGGGAGAAGGTGGAGGTATTTCAATTATACAGTAAGGGTGTGCCTTACGCCCACTGCACTATCCAGACTCTCAATGCATTGTGTTGGGACAAAGGAAGATAAGATTGAAGCCAAACTTATCTTACATGGAATACTATACTTAAAGTAGTAGGCCAATTGTCACTGGTTACATTTCTTAATACCGAGTATTACTGAGCCTGATCAGTTAGTCGATAAACACTTCCAAATGATTATAAGATCGTCCGGGTTACATAAACAATCCACACAACACTGTGCTGATCCTATTAGGATGGCATAGAGCAGTCGTGAGTTCGGCACAATTATCAGGTAGTGTGTACATGCTACACGATTTCCCTGGCTCCCGTCAAACAGCCCATTAGCCACGGAAGTGTGCACCCAGTATAAAAACAGGCACATATACCTTTAACGAGGTCATATGAGACTACGTCAAAGAAAATGTAACCTATATTATAATAACAAAGTAAATATAATACAGCCGTATCAAGGCAGATAAATTATCTATGTAGTTTCATGTAAAGTGAGACAGCGATTGGCCTCTTTAGTTCAGTTGTATTGTGGAGTGTTTTTACTCAGCCTATAACTCATCAGAGCTGCAGAAACACCAGCTTTTAAAATATTGTTGCCTGGCAGATGTGAAATCAACCTCGTTCTTGGACAACACTTTAATACAGATTAATACAGATGTTGTTGTCTCTAGTTCACCCTTGGCTTGGGCTAGTCCTTGATAAATTTATATAGTCTGCAAATACTTAATAATTTTAGAGAGACCAACCACATTTATCTGATCAATCTCAACCTTCATCACCTATTCTGAATACCCAATCATCCACTGCATAGGAATTTGCCTGTGACCCTGAAGAGCCCTATAATGTCCTCAGCTGGGAACTCACATGTAGAATCTGACATCTTCATGATTTCAACTGACTTCATACATTCCAGGGCTACACTATTAATCTTGGAGAAAAAAATCCTTTAGCTTAGGGACAGTGCATAAAGTTTACACAAAGTACTATTCTTAGAGTGTCAACTTTGTATGTATAATGGAAAGCAGAAACTCAGTTGAACTAAAATGCTTATAGTTTTCATCCAGGTTTTTTATCTAGAGGTGTCTGACGATAACTTTTTACGCTGTCTGTTTTTACTTCAAGAAAATAAACAAGGGTTACAGAAGAGAAACAAGAGTGAAACCCTCTGCTTACGCATTATAATATATATTTCTTACAATTGTTGTATACTTTAGAAATAAATAATTATTGCCTCATTCTTTTTCCAGGTCTAAAAGTCAAATTTTGTGCAGTAATATTGTTTTAGTGCTTAGGCAAGGTGACATAAAAAAACAACAAGATTTGGTAAGGATACTGCATTAAAGGTTGAAAGGGTTTAATTCATGAGACATAGAGAGAAGTCATTAAAAGGCCCAAAAATAATTTTGGACTGTACCCAGATGTACATTTTCAATGTCTGATAACTCATTTCTTAATTTTATAAATAAAAAACATACATTATATTAACAATACAATACAAATATAAGTATCAAGAGAAGGAGAGATAAGGTGGTGGACAAGAGGATAGATGGGCCTGCCAGGAACTTAAAACTTAAAAGGTAGGGGCAGAATAACAAGTAACACAAGGGGCCTTATTTACAAAGGTCGATTTGGGTCAAATCGCCCAAACTCCCGGGACTTTGCCTGTGATTTACAAATCGCTGTATTCACTAAAGGCAAAGTCCCGGGACTTGAGCCTTTGTCCAAATTGTCACGGCAAACATCGCTGGACTGACATCATCCAGATGTTTGCCATATAAAAGATATAAATCGCCGGATTCACTAAAGGCGATTTGACTAAATCGCCTTTAGTCTGATGTGAAATCCCTGAAAAAAAAATCGCCTGCTGTGTGGGACGCTTTCAATGAAAGCACCCGACACTGACCCTGAAAAACACATGTCAAAATACTTGACATGTGTTTTTCAGTGCACCAAAGGCAAGCCAGCATGGTTGAAAGGCTTAGCCTTGCTGCACAAGTGTCAGTATTGCTGATCCTTTTAGTTCTATCAGCATCAGCAAGGTAAGCCATATAACCATGCTGCGCTGTGTGGTGTTTAAAAAAACAAAAAAAAACAGTTACAAATAAGCACTATACATATACAGAACATACATAAAATACATTACACATCAATAAAACTGCATATAATGTCCCCTCATAATTGTATAAAAATACAGGTGGCCACCCTGTAGTGTAAAAATATTGTAAGTTGTCCCATAGTGTTTCATAAATAATTAATAAATAATTCATACTCACTGTTAAGATGTCATCCGTCTTGGGAATACTTGCTTGTAGATTCTTCTTTAATTCCTTCTTTTCTTCTTCTTTAGGATGATTACTATACGGTAACTAAAGCGGCCTCTTTTATAGAAATCCTGGCATTTTGGGCCTATAGTGGCCGCTCTAGTTACCGTATAGTCAGTAATAGCGGCACAGCACAAGAAGAAGGTTCGGGACGGCGGCCAGAAGCAAGCTCCGGAGACAAGGGGACAAGTCATCATCCTAACACCACACAGCGCAGCATGGTTATATGGCTTACCATGCTAACACTGATAGAACTACAAGGCTCAGCAATGATGACACTTGTAGCTCTATCAGCGCAGCAAGGTTAAGCCTTCATAATCACCAGCCAAAAGTGACCTTTGTAAATATACCCCAAGGTGTGGGGAAAGGGAGAGGGGACTGGAGAACTGCAGTGAGGGATGAGCAGGAGTGGAGTTGTGAGGGGGGATGGGCAGAGCAATATTGGAGAAACATGCTACAAGGAGTAAGAAGGGTTCATGAGGAAGGGGTAGAATAGGGCTAGGTTGGAGTTAGCTCTATGAGGGTTAGGCTTTTCTGAAGAAGTTAGTTTTAAGGGATCAGTTGAAGATCAGCTGACTATGGGATAGCCTGATAGATTGATGGAGACTATTTCCATGAAGAGGGGCAGCACAAGACAAGTCTTAAGTGTGGGAATTAGATATGGTGATCAGATGGGATGGGAGGTAAGGTGGTGGTTGTTGTCTGACTGCAGAGGGCGAGAAGTATAAACGAAGAAGAGGTAGAGAGCAGTGAAGCTAGAGGGTGCCTCTTTAATGACAGACATATACAGCACCTGACCCCAATGAAAATTTTGGTTGGCCCAGTGATGTTGCTTAGCCCTGACCCCCAAACTGAGTCCTCCATTCCTTCTTACAGTGCATGTGTAGAAAAGGTGCCAGTATTGTTCTTCTTAGAGCAGACCAGAAGCTTGGGTAATAGGGTAACTATTATGTGTACAGGAGAGGTCGCTGGACCCACTCACCTTAGCAGCACCCCCTGTACCCACAATATTTACACCAATGCTGTTACCCCAAGTTTACTTCCTATTCTCCCTTACATTTAATTTTTTTTTTTTTGGCTGTACAAATATTCACAATAACCATATTGCTTATTATTTAATATACTCTCCAGAATACATTAACATTTCTGCATCTGTATGTTAAAAGGAAAGTCCAATGAAAAAAATCTATATCTGTCAACATCATCAACTCACAAATCTGCAGCTGGCCTATGTGTCATGCAAAGATATGCTCCCTAAAATGTTATCTTAAACATGCATCTAAATAGATTGGAACTTTCTTTAAGGGGAGTGAGTGATTTACTTCTGTATAACCTCACTGTACTGTACTTACAAGTGAATCCTCCTCACCCTGCTGTGCATGTGCACAGTGTAAGCTTTATGCATCTCAAAGACAGATAATGAAGTAGTGATAGCAGTGTGATATACGCAAGTCACATTTTACATACAGTCCAAATCTAAATCAGATTTAATCCACTAGTTCCTGTTCCCAGCACACAAAGTCCTCTTGTAAAAATACATTTCAAGCTAAGAACGGTGAGTTCCTATTATTTTCTTGTCAGTTTCTAAGTCTTAAATATAAGCTTCTGTGAGCCAGAACTTGATGTAAAAAAATGAATTTAATAATTCAAACGTCTATGGTTTTTTTATTCTACAAGCTCATACATCTGGTGGATAAGTAAAAGCTCCTACACCATAGGTTTATTAAAATTCTTTTAAAGTACAATTTATACTGCACATTGTATAGCATTTTGCATAAATATTCTAAAGGTAATATATCTATACGATCTAGTAAAATACTCCACCAATGAAAGCATTGAATTTTTTAAATGTGACATCACTAATGATGTTACATTGTGAAAAGTATATTAAAGTTTAAGCAGAGCTATGTATTTTTAGTATTATATAAGAATAGGGCTTTTGATCTGAGGTCCCTGGCCATTATAAAGTCTGGTGGAGCAATCCAGCCAAAATTGTTTAAGGGCCAGCTGGTACATAATGTTTTTTTTTACAAACACTCTGATCAAGACACAGTTTTACACATCATTGTGTAAGATGACGTGTTTTGGACATTTTACAAAGCCTCACAATCATTTAAAAAAAATCTCAGGACACCGTGTAAAGTGATTCTGCTTTTTAATTCCAGTTTCTGTGACTGTTGTGCATTTAGTAAACTGTAGACATTTCAGAACTGGTGCACGGTCATTACTTTACTCTTTATACTACTTTAATATTATTTACCAGAACGTTTTTTGTGTTTTGTTCGTTTTGAGAAAGTCAAGATAAACACACTATATTAGACATACTATAAACATAATATTTATTGACAGTTCAAATATTAATGGAAGGAATCCAGACTTCCACAAAAGGAGCGTTTTGCATTTGCTAGAATCAGAAAACACCCACATTTTGCCATCGTGCTTGTGCTGTATTCCCAGTACGGTTCTGTACGATTCAGACCCCCGCAAGCTTTCCATACGTTTTAATGTCCATACAAAAGAGAGGAGTAAACTCCACTGTCACTCCCCCATGTTGTGCTCACTTGAGGGCAGATACAATGCCATGGCCCACTGTTAGGAGCCGCCGGCCTCGTCCCAGTCGTCTGTGCCGCCGGGTTCTGCTGGCACACGTGTGCAGCTGCGTCTCCCGGCGGGCGCGCGCAGCACACGTGTAATTAAGCAAACAGAGCGGTCCCGTCGCAAGGAAGTTATTTAAAGTCACAGTGCACCCAATCACCTGCAGTCACTTCCTATATATTTCCCTCTCCCAGTCAGATATTCGCCGGTTATAGACTCTGCCTGTCAGACCTGTGACCTGCTATACCTTGTGTGCCTAGTGTCTTGCCCAGTGCTTGCCTAGTGAACTGATCGTTGTTTGCCCTCTTGCCCTGCCATTATACCTACCTTGCCCACTACCTAGTGTTCGCCTTTGCCCTCTTCTCCCACCTTGCTGTATACCTACCGTTCCCCATTTACCTACCTTTACCTGTTTGCCTGTGTCTGTATCTCTTCGGAGACTCTGTGTGCCTGCAGTGTGGTAGCCCCAGTCCGTCAGTCCAGTCCCGTGAGCTGTCTCAGTCCTCAGTCCCGCGTCTTAGTGTTTTCTGTAGTTTGTTTCCCAGTAAGTGCCTACTTACCGGTTCTGCTCCTCCTTTATCTGTTTTTTCTCAGTCTTCCAGCGGGTCACTGTGTGGTGTCTTTATTTCACGTCTCCGGGTTCAAGTTCAACGGGAGGTTACGAGTCTGACCCGAAAGCTTGCTCGGCATTTCCGTGGGCTCTTTTGGAGGTCACTCCGGTACTTAAACCGGTAAACCCGGAGTACCTCTCCTGGGCCACTCCGGTACCATTAGGGTAAGCCCGGAGTGCCCTAACATTATAACCGGCC